>WAAB01001417.1:16522-53252 GCA_013389865.1 Piaya cayana | reverse complement strand
ATTCTATGATTCTATGCTTCTGTTAGGAGCCCAGACATATCAGATGGCCTACAGCAAATACTATGACTTGTCTTTTGTCTCAGAAGAACTCTTAAATCAGTAAGAACAGTTGCTTGTGACAACATAGTTTTTTCTGCCTGAAGGTGATACTAATTTTTATGTAACTGAAACAAGTGTCTAATCACAATTTCTCCCTTGACTTCACAGATATTTTTTTCTAAGGAATAAGCGATTCGGTACCTTCTGGACTTCTGCAACTGAGAAGAACATGCAAAGATGAAGACGATCTACTGCTTAACACACATACCTTGGAGCAACAGCCAATATCTAAGTGAAGTATAATATTCTTCACTCTCTCTGCACTTGCAAGCATGGAAGACTATGAGTAGGATGTGTGTTTGTGGTCGAGGAGGTATGCAAGCTATGCTCTGCGTGGATGGAATATGCCTGGTGCTGAAAGCTGTGGGATGGAAGAATGAATGCAGTTGTATTGGGAGCAGGAGGAATGCTTACAATATTTTGTGTCCTCAAATGTGGATTAGCTTGGACAGGGATGTAAGGTGGGAAAGACATATCCTGAACACCTGTTTCTACATCTGTACTTTTTTTTTACTCGTTTTGGTGGCAGCAGACCTTGCTTCACACTCTCTGTCCTTATTCTGCACTTAGTTCCTTTCCATTTCATGCAAAAATAATTTCTCCTCTCATGAAAGTCAGTGGTGTTTCTAAATGGGGAGAGGCTGAGTGAGGACCAGTGCCCACGTGCATATGTTAAGGTTGATGGAGACTAGGTGCACCTCTGCCTATGGAAGAACCGAGGAACCAGAGCAGCAGAGAAGCACCTATGCTGGGATCCAAACCTCCTGCTGCTGCACCGAGTGCTCTCCACATCTTCCAATGTCCTTTGTACTGGTGTTTGCTGCTGCTTCCCTTCCACAGCTCAACCTACCACTGAAGTCAGTGGGAATTTGGTCAAGTGAAGGTTTTTGGGATGGACTCCTTAGGGAATTAAGGCAGCCACATTCTCAAAGTCTCATGTAAAATGAGCATGCAATGAGTAGGCAAAGAGTGCTATTCTCACTTTTGTCAGCAAAGGGAAATTTAAGTGATTTATCAAGAAACTAAGGCTAAAACTCTCTCCAGAGGCAATGGAATTATATGCACTTTCACTGACCTCTGAAAATACATGATTTATGGGAATACCCACTTATTTACCTAAATTCCCACAAACTGACCCGAAAAAATTAGCCCTTGATCTGTGGTGGCAAGGGACTCCACAGAGGTAAATTCACTGAAGGAGAAAAAGCAAAAATAAAATCAAAAGAAAAGTAATATTTTAAAGCAGAAATACATTGAAGGGTTAGAAAATAATTTCTACTAAGTAGTGTAACAGAATATCACTTGGCAGTACTGTCAGGCTGTGGATGGACAGAGAAACTTAAGGTTTCAAGCTAGTTTGGCTTGGCTGTTGGTAATTAGGAACTTGAAAGGAAATTTGAAAACACAGAAAATAATAATTTCAACTCGGAAATGCTACAGTTCCATAGACCTGTAGCCACATGCCTGACCATGATTCCCAGGGAACCTCTGTGTGCAGAGCTGCTGGGCTTGATGAAGTCACACTCCACTTTGACAATTAATGTTTTGCAAGCTGGTTACGCTGCCTCAGTGCTGTGCTAGGCTGCCAGTACTCTCTCATGGACCACAGAAACCTCTAGACTGCATACTTTAAGACAAATCCCATTGTAAAAAGCTTTGTGTTCTCTTATGGTATTTCTGCAAAGATGACAGGACCTTGATTCACAAGATGCCCCATAAAATAATTTAATGCAGTAGACTGGACAGTATGTAGTGCCCTTGTCTTAGAAAGATGAAGCATAGAATCATAGAATAGTTTGGATTGCAAAGGACCTTAAAGCCCATCCAGTCCCACCCGCTGCCATGGGCAGGGACACCTCCCACTGCATCAGGGGCTCCAAGCCCCATCCAACCCGGTTTTGAACACCTTCAGGGATGGGGCAACCACCCCTGCTCTGGGCAACCTGGGCCAGCAGATCAAAGCATTTCTCCATAAAATCTCATCTCAATCTCCCCTCTTTCAGTTGAAAACTATTCCCCTCATCCTATCCCTGCATTCTCTGATCAAGAGCCCCTCCCTGGCTTCCCTGGAGCCTCTTTCAGTCCTGGAATCTGTTCTAAGATGTTCCCACAGCCTTCTCTTCTTCAGACTGAACAACCCCAACTCTCTCAGCCTGTCCTCATACAGTAGGTGTTCCAGCCCTCAGATCATCTTCTTTGCCCTCCTCTGGACTCTCTGCAACAGATCTCTGTCTACCCTGAAGAGTTTTGTTCATTCTGTTGGATTTGAACTTGAAATCCAGAGGGTGCAAATGAGATGCACAGGGCTGTTTATCAGCCCCCACAACAAACACTAGTTCTTAAATTTTCTTTGGAAAAAGGTTAGATGAAATTTAACCTTCCTCCTTGCAGTCCCAGCACAGCCGGCTCCCTTGCATTCAGTCAAGAAATATGAAGAAAACATGCTATTTCAGACAGCAGATCCCAAATGCCTGCTGCTCTATGTGGAAAGAAAATAAGACAGACCACTGTCAGTTTTGATGTGCAATGCTTGAACTGGTCTAGGATCTTGTATACATCATGGAACTGAGGGAATAAAAAGCAAAATCCCAGAAGTCATCAAAAGTAGATCAGAACAAAATCTGTAAATTCATTCATCTAGAGAGCGAAAAGTTAGCGAGGCCATGTCCCTTGTTGGCTCTGACCCAGGACTGGACGTGCTGTCATGCCTCAGAGGTCTAATCTGAATTTAGTCTTTGATCTCCTTATGGTGTTTTAAAGTAAAGAAGCCATAGAGTCCATCGGAATCAGACTGTGGGAGCCTGAAGGCAGATTTGGATCTGGACTCTGTGGGTTTGGCTTATTTCTAGGTGTAAGTGCAAATGTGTTTGGTGGTCTGATTCAAGTCTCCAGCAAACAGGTGAGCTGGCTTTGTTCAAAACCACTGTATAATTCTGCATGATTGGCACCTTTCACTTTAAAGAAGCCTGAGCTGCATTAGCCAGCAATGAATTAAATTGGCAAATGCTTGGGGAGGTTTGTAAAGCAGTTGGCTCTGTTTGAGGCTCAGATTCTCTCAATTTCATGAACACAAACCCACACTGGAATAGCAAGTGAAAGAATAAACTATCTACCCAGCATCTGATAGTAAGAAGAATGCCATTATTCTTAAAAAACAACAAAAAAAAATTTCCCTCTTAATGTGATAATCTTACAATAACTAATTATTTCAATGGACAAATGACACCAAGACAAGAAGTACCCTAGAGTCAGAGGCGTGAACTTTCAGCTGGTAGGTCAATGGTAACATATCTTGTTTGAACAAGCCTGACAAAGATCTGCTGAGCAATATCCATTGGGGCCAACAGTGCTTGGCTGTCTGCATTGTGGTGGAGAGATAGACTTGGATAACAGTGTCACTCACTCCTTCCCTGACACCAGCCAAGCATAATGAAGCATGGCCAAAGACTTCTTCAGCATGATGGCAAGAGCAATATGCTGAAAAGACCTAAAAATGATTGATATGGATGAATTAGAATGGAATAGTTGCACTAACAATGGTCTGAGACGGCATGTCCACTGCTGAAGCCAACGCAACCCTGTTCCAACCCCCCCCTTTCCTCCATAATGTCCTTCTTGCTGCATTTTCATGTATGCAGCAAAAAATTACGCAAGTACATCCAGCCCACAGCAGTGTCGAGGGATGTCTGCACCGCAGACTACAGCGTAGTGCCGAGGTATCTGGATCAGCTGTAAATGAGCTAATGGCAGTACCTCTGGCCATGCAACTGCAGCTTCAGAATTTGCTTCGCATAACTCATTTCTATTGTTATTTTTATTGCTGCTAATAATAATGCATCAGCAGTGTAACAGCTTTGAGTTGTTTAAAGCCTGGGACCTGCTGATTTAAACACAAAACACATCTGTCCCCCAAACTTCTGAACTAAGATCAGACACAGTCAGTGAATATAAAGAGATAAGCAGGCTGAGCACAAAGAAATCAACCAAAGGTTTGCACCATGTTAGTTCTCACAGGAAATCCTTGCTGCTATGAAAACCAAAAATCAGCTGAAAGTGAAGACAAACCAGAGAAGAGACAACTACATCATTTTTTTTCTATTTTGAAAAAGAGTTTTGGCTGTTCTTATCCTAAAATGGGAAAATAAACTTTCACTGGATGCATCTAGTGAATTCTAATCTTTATGAGAAACTAATATATGAAGAGGTGTTCTCTTGCGCACAAGAAATCCAGCCTGAACTTTTCAGAAGCAATTGCTATTTTAGCCATTTCAATAACCTGGCCTAGAGCATCTGATTTCTTGGCAGTAAAAGAGAGATCTGCGATATCACTTAGAAAACCTAAATCCATTTTCAGACAAAGGTCATAGCATCAGGTCAACACCAAATTTCTAAGACTAAACTTCCTTCTAGTCTCTATTCTTCCTGAAAACCCACTAACAACAGAGTTGTATGAGGCAACCGACCATTTGGGCTCTGGGCAGCGTTTGTGAGCAGGGTTAGTCCAAGGGAAAGGCAGCCCAGCCCTTGTAAGCTCCACGTTGCAACAGGAAGCATAGATTCAACCCAAGCAACCTGGATCACTCACAGGCAGGTAGATATTTTTTAAACCAGTTAAGAACATCCTTAGACATGAGGAGGAACTCAAAAAAACCCCCCGAAAAGTAAGACCGTAATCATCATGGTCCAGGACAAAGAGGATGTGATGACTGAGAATGACTTCCAAGTATAACAAATGAAGAGACGTAAAAGGATACTGCATAGTCCAGCTTGGTGATGATAACAAATTAGTGTAGATTAGCACATTTTGCAGTTCCTAGGTGTTGGTTTGGCACTATGAATGACCCAAGAAAGAAACCTTAACATGTTACGTGTCTGGAATGTGCTCAGAAGCTGAAGGAAGCCACATAAAATAGATTGATACTTCTCTACTTGTAACATTAGCAGATGGCTGTTACCAGTCCTCTTTCTCTAATGCATCTTAGAAAACAGCTTTTAAATTTATCAGATCTTGGACATACAGCATGGGTAAAGTTCCAGTAAGTAGCCGTTTATTTTATAAGGGGATTTAAATATTGTAAAACTGAATAAAATGCAGGTGTTGGCATTACAGACAAGTGAACCTTGTGCAAGCTCTACAAAGACAAGCCTTCCAGATTAAAAAGGCTTTGTACAGTTTGTGCTGCCTCGGTGGAGGAGATAGATTTTTGGATCACCCAATGCAGCATCTTCCTTTGCATTACGAGACCCCAGATTCAAACTTCTGCTCTGCTTGCACACCGGGGAAGCGCATGCAGTAAGACAGATGGTGGCCATATTTACATCTGCACAGTTTTGTTAACTTTGAAATTTCGCTGGATGAGTTCAACCACCAGATTGTCTAAACAAGAATAATTGCCATCTAGTGTTTGGAGTTGCTACGCTTTCTGAGAAGGATGGACACTAACCCCATGTTGCGCTACTATTCAGACAGGATATTCAAGGGATGATGGGATTAACCAAAAGAGGAGCAGAAATACATGTGAAAAATAGATCCACCGATTTTCACACTGAATTTTGGTAGGAAGGAAAGAAATGTAGCTATCTCTTGGCAGGCTTCCCCAGTGATGAAACCCAAACCTTCTGGGCCATGCAGAATCAGTCTCCTCAAAAAATAAAAAAAAAAAAAAAAAGAGGGATTACATGAAAACCTGATGAGGCTTAAGTTTTAAACAAGGTTTAAGGGTGATGAAGCAACATCCGCATCAGTTCATTGACTCTTGATTTACACCAGTAAAAGTGAACAGATAGCCAAGGTAATACTAGTTAATTATTAAATATATAATCAGTGTAACCATGCCCTCTAGAGGACTAAGTTTACCTTCATAGAGTCAAAACCAACCCTTGGGGCTGAATACTCTCAAAATCTGGGGGAAAGATGTTTTGGATGCTTGTAGTTTCCTTACCTACCTGAATGTAGACATGAATCGCGATCTCCTCACCAGCACCGTACCCTACAGTGGATTGAACCAACCCCACAAAATGGCACTGGTAGGTGACTTTTAACTTTTGTACCCACCTGGTGTCTCTACCAAACAATTAATTTAGCTAATCCTCACCCAAAGACTGAAGGAGTGATCTAAAGTCTCATGCTCTACCAAAGGGAAGGACACTTCCATAGACATTCGACGACTTTGTGAGGCCTGACCCAAATCAGTATGCTGAGCATTAAACAAACAACATTCCTTTTCCTACCTCCTGATTTCCACATCTTCCTTCCTTTTCTTTTTAATGCATTCATTGGCAATTTCCCCAGGTTTCCTTGGGCAGTGTGGTTTACATTCCAAATTGGCTTGAGATGCAAAAATGAGAGTGAAATCAATCTGTGTGAAGTTTGTTTGCTGTGGCTGTGATCGCCTGAGTCAGATGGGATGCTGGGGGCAGAATCAGCTAGCTGTGTCCATGGGTTCTCAGTGCAGGCTCTAACACAGTCCTGAAGGAGCCAATAAATTCTTGTGGAGTCAGGTCTGAAACACTTTTGGCCTGAAATGTCCACAATTTGAGATCAAGAACTCACCACCATGAGCATGTGAGCTGTAAACCATCAGCTGTGCAGGCTTTGAAAAACCAATTCTGGACAGAAACAGGGAAAGGACCAAAGGCATGAGCTCATGGGAGGCAACAGCAAAGAAATTCTCCCTCATCAGTTCAGTAGGTTTCTGCTACGGTTGGTCCATGTAGACTTGTAGATATTCCCTTGGAAGTCCTGCAGACCAGCCTAAGGATGTAGGGCTGGAGTGATAGCCTCCATTCAGGCAGTGGAACGACAAGGAGACAACAGGAAGGACACCCCCTTGCCTTCTACTGTCTATTTTGACATCTTTTCCATGGCGTTTTAGCTTGGGTCTCAAGTTAACTGCTCCCCAGTAGCTGAAGGGACAAGTGTAATTACAGCGCTGCTGTATTGCAGTTGCTCTGTTGAGTAATCCCAAAATAGTTTAGATGAGGGATTTTCAGAGCCTGGACCATTAGCTTTGCTTTTCTTATTGAGCTGTTGCGATGTTAGACACCGAATATACTGCAGCTGTCAGACGTCGGTTTTCAAATCCACACCGTGGATGTTTTCTTTTTAATCCTGCTTTACTGTATTCTTTGTTTGGCTTCTCTTCCCATATAAGAACATGGTTTTTTTTTTCCTTGGTCACTTCCACTCTGCTGACCTGGTTTCTTGCCTTCCTTTGGAAACATTTAGGTGTCTCGGCGATGGAGAGGATGAATCAGTGAACATACAGCAGGTCTGGGAAAACCCCAGCAGAGAGAAGTGCGCAGGGGGCAGAGAGGATAGCAGAGCCTTTGGAAACAGCCCGGCAAGAAAGGGCGCTATCATTTTCCTTTTCTCTCTAAATTTTCAGTAGCAGCCGGTATTGCTGCTCGGAGCAAACCATAGAATCACGGAATCATAGAAAAGTTTGGGTTGGAAGGGGTCTTAAAGATCGTACAGTTACACCCCATGTTACGGACAACTTCCACTATGTCAAGTTGCCTGTGCTTTTTGTTCAGGAAGTTCTTTGTGACTGTTGAGATGAGAAAACTCTGAACAGCTTAGTAGCAACTGAAAAAATACATAATAATGCAAATTTCCCAGCAGTAGGAAGGTCTTGGCATATTGGACAGTGAAGGATGATTTGTTGGGAAGGCGGAGATCCAGCCTTCAAAGTGACTTACTTAGGTTTTAGTTCATTCTCAAGAATACCAGCTGCCATCTCAGGATCACGTTTCCATGGTTCAGTGCTTGGCCACAGCCTACGGGAGATACAGCCATTTGCTTCATCACCTAGAAACGCACCTGAGAAACAGGCAGAGATTTGTAGATAGTTCAATAACAGAAAAAACCAGACCCTTTTCCAAGTAAATTATATGATATAAAGGACATTGAATATTTGACAAACAACTATTAAACTTAAATGCAGAAGAATGTAACCTGATGATCTAATTATTGAATTTTTAAATTAAAATTGAGATTGAATTTTTAGACACTCTCCCTACCAAAGGTTTGGAGCAATACTCTAAGATCTTTGTTGTTCTTTTTAAAGAGACTCTTTAAGAAAAGGGTGAATGAACTGTAATTTAGGCAAAACCCTTCTCCTAGAATTAAATGTCCTGTATCCTGGCTCTGGGGCTGGGATGCAATATCATTTTAAATGTTTTGAGTCATCTCACTGATTTCAGCCAGATTAGTCATGTGCTCAGTCTAAGCACAGCGCTAAGCGCCATGTGTGATCGGAGGTCTTATTTCAAAGAAAAAGAAAAGAAAAGATAGATGGTTCGTGCTCAGATTTACAGAAACTCCCTCCATTAAACCAATGACATGAGCCTGTACCCTGACTATTTGAAAAGGGCATTTATAAAAATACATGTAGACGTATTGTAAACAAATTCTTTTTTGCCTTAAATCAGTTGAATCTGAATCAGATGAATGGGTGTGTTGAAATGAAGACTGAAAAACAGGAGTGAGTTGCGTAAACTGATAATACTATTAGGGTTGAGTAACATGTAGAACTTTTTCTGAAAGTGGTAAATATTTTTTGACTTCTGAATGTCTGACACGCTGGTTTACGGCAGGACTAAATCACATCATAAATGAAATTTAAAGGTAGTTAACAAAATAATCTTTATGTCAAACGACTGAAATGTGATTTCCCCATTTGGTAATGTCATTCTTTGGGTCTGTAGTGTCCCTTAAAGGCTAATCTAAAAGAAAATTAAATTAATCTCATGCTCACCACCTTTGAGTTGCAGAAGTGAAAACCTTTCAGGACTTGCCAATTACTAAGGAAACTTCATAGCTGGCTTATTCCCAAATTGCACACCCTTTATTTAAACCACTAAAGGCAAACACATGGTTTTGATGGGTCATAAAAAGAACAGGTTGCTTTTTCAGTACTGAAAGAAGCTGTAATTACTTCCCTTGTTCGGTGACTTCCTGATTTACTTAGGCTGTTATGGGGGATACTATTCTGCAAAGGTAATTGGAGCTGCCGGAGTGAAGCTGATGACCTGAGGGAATGACCAGGGCTTTTCAGTCTAGGTGACTTGCACCTTATGAGTAGAGTCAAGCTTCCCAGGAAAAGAGGACACCAGAGCTGCCTTAAGTGCTTGGTATGTGTACTTTAAAGGTTTCGTTTCACGGTTGGAGCAAATTATATCTCTGTATGACATTCAGAAACCAAACTAAGTCAGTTCCAGATGCAGATAAAATAAAGGCATTTTCCTCAGACAGAAATATGAGAACTAGATCCCTCCAGAAGGGCGAGCTTCAGATATTTCTCCAGACAACCATACTAACGCGAGGAGGTATCCAGCAGTCACTGAGTCAGTTCCTGTCTGTAACATAATAGATAATAAACACGGTTGCAATGAGTGGCGATGGGTTATTCTAGTATGAATTAAAATACTTAAGTCAAGAACTACAAATGGGACCCCAGGAGTTTTCCAAGGCTAGCGCAGACTTAGAGAGGGCATCATCTCTGAACCATTCTTGGAGGAGAGAGAGAAAGTTGCATGCAGTTAGACTCTCAAGGGGACTGGGCACCCCTTCAATAGAGATCCCCTCCTTTCTCCAGCAGAGGAGACAAGCAATCATCCAATGTCTTAGCAGTGCTTCCCAGAAAAGGTTTTTCACACCTTGCAAAGCTTGTCCAAGTTTTGCTAAAACTGTTGCTTGGTTTGTTTCTTGCAAATTTTTAAATGTGTTATATTAGCTTCTGTTCAGTAGGACAAACTTTGACTTGCTGCATGTTGTCTGAAGATGAAATAAATCACTTAAACCTGTGGTTTCTGATTCAAAGTATCCTAGATCCCATGTTTTGAAACGAGTGCTTGGCTTACCGTGCAATAGGCTAGTTGCTCCAAGTAAACTGATGGGAAGAGGCTAAATCAGCCAACTCTAAGGATAAAAGTCCTGTATCATGAATCATGCATAGCTTTTCCCTTCTTGTCTCCTGTATAGTATGGTGGATCCAGTTAGGTGTGAAATCTTGTAAAGGGTTTTGGTACATAGAAAACTTACAGTGAAATTAACACTATTTACACTGTTGTGTAAATTCAATTTACAGCACCTTATAGCTGTCTGTTACTCTGAGAACAAAAGCTCATGTACTTTTACTCCAGGGGAAAAGCAAGCATGGGCAAACACTGAGGAGCAACTGATATGCTGACCGTTAACACCTAAATTAGTGCCACAGCATCACAGTTTGACCCCAGCCAACAACCAAGCATCACACAGCCACTCAATCACTCCGTCCTAGTAGGATGGGGGAGAGAATCAGAAGAGTAATAGTGAAAAAATTCATGGGTTGAGATAAAGACAGTTTAACAGGTAAAGCAGACAGAAGAATTCATCCACTACTTTCCATCAGCATGCAGGTGTTTAACCACCTCCAGGAAATCTGGAATCCATCGTATGGGAAGACATACACATACTGAGAAGACAAACACCATGATCCTGAATGTCTTCCCCTTCCTTCTTTTCCCAGCTTCATATGCTGAGCGTGATGTTGCATGTTATGGAATATCACTTAAGTCAGTTGGAGTCAGCCGTCCTAGCTGTGTCCCCTCCCAACTTCTTGCACATCTTCATCCTACTCACTGATGGGGTGGGGTGAGGAGTGGAAAAGACCGTGGCTCTGTGCAAGTACTGCTCAGCAAGAATAAAAACATCCCTGCGTTGTCAGCACNGAGCATGATGTTGCATGTTATGGAATATCACTTAAGTCAGTTGGAGTCAGCCGTCCTAGCTGTGTCCCCTCCCAACTTCTTGCGCATCTTCATCCTACTCAATCATGGAGTGGGGTGAGGAGTGGAAAAGACCGTGGCTCTGTGCAAGTACTGCTCAGCAAGAATAAAAACATCCCTGCGTTGTCAGCACTGTTTACAGCACAAATCCAAAACCCAGCCCCATACCATTTACTATGAACAATATTAACTGTACCCCCAGCACACACCGTAACTCAACAATGCCCACAGAATCATAGCGTTTAGCAGAAGGTAACCAGTGAAAATGTGAGAGTGCAAAGATAGCCCAAACTTCGGGTCTCTAACACACTCAATATCTATGGATTGATATTAAAACCAGGAAACAGTTTGCCTATGGCACCTCTTCCAAATGGCCAGAATATACTAACACTTAAATTACCCAAATCTTCCAGCATCTTAATTTCAGAAGTTATTTCAAGAGACTGCAGATGAGTATATTTACAGCTAAGACTCTTCAGCACCTGCAAGCACCAACAGAAAGCCTCACATACGGCATCCAGATGTCCTGCATGGCTGGAAAAGGAATAGAGAGCACAGCATCCTCCAGAAATTGCCATGGAGGGTGCTCCTTGGAGAGGCAGGTGGCTGGTTAATTGTTGCAAAGGCTCACTCCCCAGTCTTTCCTTTCCCAAATTCAAATGGAAACCTATTCAAAGCATTAGAAAACCATGCCACGTCTTTAACTTATCCTAACTCTTTAAGCCTTCCTTGTGAAACACAACCAAATTATGTTTCCAGTGGCTGATATACAAGTGGAATGCCAGAATAGCACTGCATAGCATTTTAGGTGAACCCCAAATCCAAATTAATAATTGAGGAGAAGCTTCATAATGTAGGGAGCTCCAGGAGCCTTTGTTGAGCGGATCCACTGAATAACATCACCATCAAGGACTTAAATATGATCTGAAGAACAAATTATTTTAATTCATCATGGATTCTGAAATAGCAGAAACAGAGCTACTGCTGATGATATTGAAATAACATTTACAGAAGGCAGGAGTTAAAGCTAGAAACCTGAGCTTGAGCTTGGGAGGGCACACGTGTCTCCGAACACACACAGTCAAATGACCAGGGAAATCTAGAAAAGTGATAATGCAGAGAGAGATAATAAATTATAGTATGTAATGCTGCGGCTCAGGAAAAAAAAAAAATCCTATCTATTAATTGGACCAGATAAAATTTCCTTCCTCTGTGAAGTGAAAAGGTGTGTCTGGATACTCTGTCCATCTGGGAGTCTCAGCATGTCCAGGGCCAACATCATACCCAAACTGCAGTGTGCCTGGGCAAGTGGAGGCGAGTCCATGAGATAAGATGCCACCTATATTCTAAAGTTTTTCAAAAGCTGTGATCATCATCTTACATTGATCAGACTCTCAGAGCTTGTTCCGTGGTTGGGGGCTGGGGAAACAGACCTGTCCCAGCCTCCAGGATGGACACCAGAGCTGTATGTCAGTGTCCTGCTCTCACTTCACCTGAAACACCCCCTTCCCTAGTCAAATAGCCTTGCAGAATAATGATGTCCAAACAGAATCTGGTGAGGACTGAAACACCAGCAACATGTGGGCAAGTAATTAGTGACCATGAGGAATGACTGGGGCATTTTTGGATTATCTCACCTGGTGGTTGTAGAATTAAGAGCTGAATTTATTAGCTCACATGGTCAGCTGTACCAAAATCTACCGGAAAAATCTCAGTGGGTAAGCAGTGGCCTGGGATCTTTGTGGCCTTCAAGGAGACAACAGTGACCAGCCAGAGCCAGGCCAGCTGGGACTCAGCCTGTGCCCAGAAGAGGCATGACACTGGCCAGGAATGACACAGTCTGAGTCCTTCAAGATATATGAAAGTTTGGTATGGGGTCTTCCTCCCTTTTACAAACTTCCCTGAAGGAAAAGGCACTGATCAGCAGCAGCCCTGGGGAGTTCCCAAGTGAGGGAACAGATGCTCTCTGCTTCTCTGCCCACCTCCCCTCCAAAATGATTTGACATATCCAGAAAGCCGAGTATGGGAGGTGATGATTAATGGCTTTGTTTACCCTTTTCTGATATGTTCTAACAGGCAAAGAGATAACTTTTGCTGAAATACAGGTCTGCCATAAAAATAAGCAACCAAAAATACAAGTAAAACAAAACAGTCTTTGCATCTTAACTTTCCAGATGTAAGTTTCCAAGTTCCCACTTGGGTCGTTATTATTATTATTACTACTATTACAGTCATGAAGCAGAACCAGCACATGTATAGAAATGTAAGACGGAGACTAGAGATGAGAGCAGCCTGGGGGAGCAGACATTGCCTTGCCTACTTTTCTGAATGTGCTAACCACTCATGACCACCACGTCTACTGGGGAAACCCGGCAAGGCAGGCAGGATGGTGGGAGACCTCATCAATGGAGGGTACTCCATGTCCTTTTAGAGTAACAGATTATGAAAATATTGACCACAGTTGTTATAAAGAAGGGGGAGGAGGATATCCAGGAGCAGCCTCAAACCTCTTTAAGAAATAGCCCACCCCTCCATTGCTTTACTTTCAAACATGGGCACAAGATTTGGAATCAGGATCAGGTTGTTTGGGGCTGAACTCGCCTCCAAACCCTGGGTCAGTTTGGATTTAAGGATTTGGCCTCTGTTTGCCTTTGGATCTAAATTCAACCCTTCCCAAACTTATGTGGGAATGCTCAGACCCATCTCTATTTGTCTTGGGTAGGGGAGTCACTATGATGCTATCGGCAATGGAACTTTCCGTTAACAGCAACATGAGAGACAAAGAGCTCATGCTCTGACCTTTATAAAACTATTCCTTAACAAAATTTACTCAAGTAAAGATTCCACAATCCTCTTTGGTTTTACTCATTTAATTGATACGGACATAAAAGATTTTGCGTTGTTTTAATAATAGTTTGGGTTTCTGCTATTTAAAAAAAAAAAAAGTTCATTTCTCCGAACATATTTTTAGCAAAAATATTTTGCTTGAACTTTTTTCCTCTGCCTTCAAAGGCTGCTGCACAGTTCTGGGGTGCTAAATACTAAACTCACATTCTACCACTCCATCTCCTCCCATTTGGATGCTAATCACAGGATCCTGATGCCAAACTCTGGAAGATATTTTTTCCAGCAGCAGCATCTGGCTTCTTGGCAGACCCCGCGAGCAGTTGTGTTGGCAGCGGTGGGAGCTGCCTGAGTCTGTCATGTGTTTAGGCTGCTGCAGAGCCGTCTGAACTGCCTTGTTGCCTTAGACACTATGTTCTCTTGACTTCCATTTCATTTTGATAAATTTGTTCTTTCTGTTGTCCGCCTGGTAACGAAACTCCGTCGATCCCAAAAGGATCTATATATAGTTTCCCTAATCAAGAATAATAACGGATGTTTTCCGAGCCCTTTTCAGCTCACCAGACCCCAGCTCCTGCTCAGCAGGCAAAAACTGCTCCATGACCTCTGCAGAGGGATCATTTTGCACACTGCTGAACTGCAGCCGCCTCTAGAAGGGAGCGTGGGAGCCATCGAAATCGCAGGAGACCCTCGAGGTCCAGACACTCTCTCCACTGTCCTGCCACATGCCAGGAACACTCTGACTAATGCTTGTCACGGGAAGACCAAGACTCTTGCCTGCAAACTGACTCACACAGCTTGTTAGAGAAGCCCCTTTTTGCCTCCTGAGTACCTTAAATTTAGTATTCTGGGGAAGGCACACCAGGAGGGAGCTGTCACTCCTGCTTTACAGGCTAGCAGTGCAATTACTTTGAACTTGACTTCCCTTAGGACCAGACTAAATGAAGATCGATTTAAAGAATGGATTTATTCCTTACGACGCAAACACTTAAACATAATTCCTGATTTGGGAGAAAGATGCATGTGAGAAAAAAAGAAAACTCTGCTTATCTAGATATTCCCTTGTTAAGCCTGAATTTCTCTCTCAATTCCATCCACTGAGAAACCCACGAGGGTGCTCCCACAACTCTCCCTGGTGTGATTCAGGGCAATACTTTGCCCTCCTGTTTCCCTTGATGAAAACCCCTTGTTTAGGAGGTGTATTTCTTTAAATAAACACTTTTCTTCCGAGTCTCAAAATCTCTTCAGTTCAAAATATCAATATTTTATTGAGGTAATACATTTTGACATTATTCCAGAAGACTAGCTATCCTTGCTTGGTCTAGGAACACAGATATCTCTCTGTATGGCCAAGCAAGATCCTCTTACAGCCAGAGCACAAACAGAACCTGCTAACACCTCTCCAGCAAGAAGTATGCTCCAGACCAGAAGCGTGGGGGTCTGTTTTACCTAAACGAATGAAAACCATAATAATACATGTGTTTATTATGCCAGGTCTTGGATAAGACTATAGAAGGATCTGGTGAGTCCTGATCTCAGAAAAACTAATGTGTGTGGATTGATGGCCCCAGACTTCAGTTCTGAGGACAAAAAACACTCTGACACCAACTGTGGGCTTTTAGCATAGGACAATGCAGAGCGCTGCATGCTGTTGAAATGAAACTGGAGGCTGCAATTTAGGCATTTTTCCTCAGTGCTATTATTCATCCAGGATCTCCAATTAAGTATGTGGAACCTTTGGAAAAGTACTCTTCAATGTGTGTAAAAGAAATATTGTTTTAGGTTGAAAACAGAACATCTGAGAAGTGAGGGTACCCAAAAACTTCTCCCCTTAACGGAATGTGTTAGTGGGGCACCTGTACAGTCTTCAGTTACCACTATGAGACCGACAGCTTCTCCTACAGCTGCCTTGGGGAGTTAGGCCAGCATCACCAAACANTGAAGGGGCTGGAGAAGAGGCCTGATGAGGAATGGCTGAGAGAGCTGGGGGTGTTTAGCCTGGAGAAGAGGAGGCTGAGAGGAGACCTCATTGCTCTCTCCAACTACCTGAAAGGAGCACCCATCCATGAATGGTTTCTCTCTCCCTCCTGCTCCCATTGCAGGGTTAGATGAGCTGCTTCCCGCAAAATGTTTCTGCAAGTACTACAGTGACCACATGAGTTTCTGCTGAAGAGAACACTGAATAAAGATCAGTGAGTGTTTCAAGATTCCATAGGCTTAAAAAATGTGAAATACAGATCCTTTCAGGAACTTGCACAAAGATGGATCCTACGGCACATAGGGACACTGAGCCAGAGTCACTCTTGAACCACAGAATCAGATACAACAGGGATGAAAATCAGCTTCTGTAAGTCAAGCAGTCTGCTCTCCTGTGCTCCTACAAAAACTGATCCCCTCAGCAAATAAGCTGACGAATAGCTGTACACGAGATTATCACTACAGGTCGTTGTGGGGTATCCCAAAGATTTATTTTTAGAACGGGATTTAGCTATGCTGGAAACATCTCTCTGTTGTTGGAACCAATGACTTGCCAGATCATGAAACATTTTTGTTTTGACTACATGTGTGAGCCTTCCTACAAACCTGTTCCCGTCAGGGTGATGGTGGGGGGACAGCTCTGCAAGGCAGAGGCCCAAACGTCTCTTTTTCCCCATGTGAAGTAGGCAGGGGGGGACCCATGGGCTGCTTGCTGTCCCAGCAACAGGCTCGACACATTCAATGGCATCTGTAAAGAGTGGTCACTTGTATACTTCAAAGGAAAGGGACTCTCTTCTCTCAATCAGGGATCTCAAGGATCTCTGGCTTCACGCTCCTCAGGAGAAATCCTGTGACCCAGCACATGATGAGAGCACCTATTCCCCAAATTGTTCTCAAAATCTAAATGAAATTATGCTACTTCAACCCCAAAGCTAATTTGTACACAGAGACATTTGAAAAGCTATTTGTGGTTTCACAGAGTGTTTAAGAAGAAAACAAACCAGAAGTTTGGAACTGACTTGCATTGTTTATTTATTAAATCTGAATTGGAAATTAATTTTGTTTCCCTTGCTTTTATCTGCCCTCCCGCAGCTCTGGCATGATTGAGGGGTTTGTGTGGCTTTCTCCAAACGATCACAATCATATGAAATCTAGGAATGAGTTTGTTCTTGTTTATTTACCAGCTCAATTCACCATCCCTAATCTCTTAGCACTTGCTGAGATATGACTATATCCAGCCTTAGAAAACTGGACCTTTCAGGAGTATGTCTGAACAAGAACCCCGACTCAGACTTACGCCCAGGCTGTTTTGCTGACATATGAATTCAGATAGACCCGATCGGGTTTCAAACTTTTTCAGCTCTTTTTCTAAGATCAACATACACGCCAGTCATTTCGTGATTCACTCATCACTAATAAACAGTCATTTTACTATTGCAAAACTTCATTCGAGTGCTATTTTTAATCCATATCAGAAATGCTGCTTTAATAAACTCAATTCATGCATTTCGTCTCACTGGAGTTGCCCCAGCAGTGATTTTGGATCAATGTATTTAATTAGTTTCATGGGACAGAGGAACATTCCTTCCTCATATATGCGGTTTATTTGCGTCTATGCATTTTGCAAAGGAGAACATAAGTCATTTAAGAAGCCAGCTTAGGAAATGTAAGGAACCACATTAAGAAATTAAGGAGATGGATTATTTGGAGGGGCTCCTTTAAGTCCCAGCAGAAGCTATTTTGTTGAAAACTTTATGAAGAACTAGTCCGTGCAGCATCTCACTGTATTCCCAGAAATTCCAGAAATGTTTAATCAGATATTTAGAATTTCCAGTATTAACCAGAAGTTCTGCCAGTGGAAAGTTGGACTTGTAGCACAAGACTTTTGTCTTACTGAGGCAGGTTTTCTTGTTGTTAAGAGGTGTTACTTCCCGGAATTTTATTAGGGAAGGGAGGGAGAAGTAATATCTCATGGCGGCTGTGGACTTTGTAGATAGCTAGTAGTTATAAGCAAATCCTAATATGTACAGTTTGCTTTTACTTAACAACAGGGAAGTGCAGAGACAAGGTTATAAAAGGAACTTAAGGGATGCATCATTGATACATTCCTCTCAAAATGCCTTTTGGAAATCCCAGTTTAAATCTCAGCATTTGAAATGTCTGCAGTGAAGTAACTGGTTCCAGTCAAATAAATTTGCTAAAAGCTATGAGGGGCTAAATGCTTTCAACTGCCTTGTTTTCAGTTTGGGAGCGAAGCAAGGTCGACTCTCCCCAAAAGCTGCTTAACCACTCATGGAAGGAGGGGTTCAGATAAGAAATGGCTCCTGCAATGTGGATCTCATCTGAATGGGAGAAGGGGTAAGAACTGAAATCTTCATGCCACTGACATTAACCAGTAACCTCCATAGCCTTCAATAAGACCAAGGTTTAGTGCAAATATCTACATATTTCATAACCTCAGAAAGTGTGCAAGTTCCTTTCACCCAGCAGATGCAGATTCGGGGTTGAAGGTTTCTTATGTAGCTGGACAGGTTCACCCCTTCCCACACAGTCAGATCTTTATGCCATCATATATTCCTCGCAAACTGAGGGAAATCTCATTCTGGGTACTTCTAAGAATCCCATCATCTTTTTAAGCGGGCCTGAATTGTTCTGGCAATGTATGTATTTTCAGAAAAGGCTCAGAGCAATAAACCAAGAACAAACAGAGGATAGGCAGGTATTTACTACCTAAACACAGGTACCTGTGTTCTTTCCTGTAGTCAGGAATGTACTGTACTGTAACCTGTACTGTACTGTAATCAGGTAGCATTATATCATTGCTATAAGATTTACTGAGATAAGAAACAAAGCCAAGAGGATCTGGAAACGGGCACAGCATGCTCCGAAGCAATCAAATGGAGACTTTTGGAAATGTCATCACCATCATCACTCTCATTTTTTTAATTGTGATTTTCTCTTCATGATCCCTGGACACATTAGACCCTCTTGCAGTATAAATGAACAACCCTTCATGGAATTCATACTGTGTCAGCTCAGAGACACGACCCATGTAATTTTTCACTTCTCCACTAGTCCTCACTTTTTGCTCTGTCCTACCTCTAAAGAAAGAAGTATCCAAGACTGTTTCCACAGCCAAAAATACTTCTCTAGTTGAATGTCCATCCAACAGCAGAGCAGAGAGTAGCTGTTGTCCCCAGCTGCAGCGTCACTTCCACCAGAGACACAGAACGGGCACCAGCGACAAGCAACCCTACCTGATCTGCAGCTACAGCTTAGAAAGAGCAAAAGGAGGCAGAGCCAAGAGCTTTTCAGATGTTCACAAGCATCCCCAAGATACCCCTCGTTAGCAGAGATGCTTGGGTGAGAACATCTTGAGGAGGCGAGGTGTGAAGACAGGCAGTACCTGTCTCACACGTTGTGATGTGCATTCAGTGCATGATGAACTTGGATTATCAACTCAGGAGAGTTGCAGAAAGCAGTGAGTTCTTGTGCAGCATAGCCAGCTTGCTTCAGCCAGGTAGCATGAAAACAGAAAGCCTAAATTAGTCTCTGGTCACTGCAAGAAACCTGTGATTGATTATAGCAGTCAATTAATATGAGTTTTGATGTCTGCTGCCTGCAACTTTCATGCTGTCAAGAGATATTGGGGAAATGCCAGCCTGAAACTCTACATTCCCACTCACCTCATGCCACTTTGCTTACCCTATCTGGGCTGCCTGTCCTGGAGCCTTTAGAAATCAAGAGATCCTACCAGACTTATTAAACTAGATTACTCAGGTCGCTTCCACAGAGGGTAATGAGCCAATCCAAAGGCACCATATAAATAAAATTGTCCTTTATCTGCAAGCAATATTGCAAGCTATGAACATCCCGGCTAAGTTTTCTTTAAGTATGACTCTAACCTTCGTAAGCAATATTTACCCAGTGTGAACCATCTGCCAAACAAAGTTCCTGTCACTGAATCAAGAGAGATCAACAGCCTCAGAACAGCAAGACAGAGATTATTCACATAGAGAACAAAAGAACATGGCAAAACGTTTCTGCGTTTTACCAACTAAAGCTTCCATTGCTGACTGAGAATCTTGTTAAGGGTTAGATAGCAGCAGTTGGCTTATAACACCTGCAACTGATTCTTTGATAAAGTAGTAAAGGTGATAAAGTCATAAAATAATCACTTGATAAAGATTTAGACCTCCTGCTACCCCGTTGTTAGCAACTACTTCTTCCATTGCTGTGCAGTCCATTTATTCAGAAAGCAGCCTATAACTTGGTGCATGTTTGCAAAAATTGCACAGGACAGTTTAGAGCTATTTTGCTGATTTATCCCTCAACTAAACCCTTAGATGTCCAGGATCCTGAACTACAGACATGAAAAACTATGTGATAAAAGGTGTGAGGGACAGGGGCAGGACACCTACTTGGTATTTGGAGGGGCAATTTTCTCTTTGGCCTTCATTACGAAAAGAGGAGTGTTTGGATAATATATAGCTGAAAGAGATCTGGCCTCTTGACAGCTCATCTGGGCAAGAGCCCTGGGACAGGCTTTCAGTTTGCTCAAAATCATCTCCTTCATGCCCATTCCCTTTTGGCCAGCTCTGGACACCAGATTGGAGCAAACAGCTCCACAGCGTGGGACCACAATGACAAATACGCATCAAAAGATAACACATAGCACTGAAACAGAGAGGACTCTCACTCCCTGGAGGTGAAAGATCTGCAGTTTTGGCAGAAAGATATGGACATATATGTAGAAATCAAGACTTCTTTTTAAAAAATGATTTAGCCAAAAGCAGGAAAAAATATTCTCGCAGTAACCTGTTCATAGGCACCAGCTAATTTAGCACTAAATCACATACTCTCCCTGGCACCGGTGCAGAGAAAGGTATTTCCTGAACAGCTCGTTTCAAGTTTCATTCATAGGTACTGTCTAAAATTAGATCCACCACTTTCATTCAGGTCCAAATCCTTTGCCTAGTGTAACATTTTTTTGAAACAGAAACTCAGTCAAATGTGCTCCATCATCTGCTCTATTCCCCCGAGCTGGCTGAGGGCTGCAAGCCCCACCAAGCAAAGCATGAGAGCTAGGCTGGCAGCTGGAGGCTCATAAACCTGGGGCTAAATGCAAAGTACCTGTTTTTATGGGAGAGTGCAAACTCAAGAAAGAAATAAACGCTCTTTTTTACTCTGGACAAAGCACATCCTGTGCCACAGAGATAAACAAATGTTCCGTGGTCAAAGTCTTGCCTGTGCGCCAGGCACTGATGGTGGAGCCTGGAAACATGGCCAGAGGATGCTTTTGCCTTGACAGCATGGAGCTCTGAGCTTCAGGAAACATGGAACTACATGTCCCAAAGGGCCTTCCTAGAGATAATCTGGTTTGTTACTTGAAGCAAACAGCAATATCCCTTAGAGGAAAGGCCTCGCCAACAAGCTGCACAGTGGCTTGGATTTATTTTCACCCCTGCTCATTAACTTAAGTCACAACCTTCAGTCTCACATTATTTTTTATCTCACCATCTATCACGAGAGTGCGAGTAGCAACATTCCCTGGACGCTCTGCTCTTCCTGCACTAACAAGTAACCCTGACGACTGTGGGCAGCCTTGTGTGAGCCAGAGACCTCAGTACAGCCTCCAGAAGGGTTTTTTTTCCATCCCAGGTGGTGTTTTCCTGCGTCCCACACCACAGAAATGAAGACCTAAAACCTGGATCTTTTGGTGCTTCCAGAGAGTTAAGCCCCCAAGCCTCTTTGATGCTGGAGCTTTAATGGCTCCAGCAGGAATGTGGGGTGCCATCATCCAGCCAGTAAATAGGACTGATACAACATTCCTATTGCCTCAAATAGCAACAACACCAGGGCATTTCAACTACTTGCCCAGGGTGGTTTGGCTCTGACACATGTGGCTGATGCTCGATGCTTGCTGAGAAGAAACATGCCCCAGGGCCCAGACACAAGCTAAAAGCTGATGTCCACAGGGAGAACGAGGCACAAACTTTTGGCAAGCACACACCAAACAGACTTTTTTGGCAAAATCCAAGAGAGGGCAAGCTGCCTATTTTTAGCACTTGTTAATTGTTTTAAAATCCATCTGGCAACAGCTGCTAAATAATTTAGCGTTTTGACCCATATGTCTGAAGTAATAAGTAACATAATCCCTTGCGATGGCTGACTAGGAGACGTACGGTGGTGGGAAGCACGAGCATTTCAGGGAGCGCGCTGCAGCTGCCCTGAGCTCGCTGTAGGGTAGAGACTGTACAGAGGGAAAGGGCTTCCCAGATGCCCAGGGCTGGATTCCCCTCACCTGACCTTTGTCACCGAAGAACGAGGCAATAAGTCAAGCCAGCTGGTGAGGCTCTTCCATAGGACATGGGAAGAGAGTTGCCTCCAGTGGAGGAGGGTTCATCCTACCTGCTGTGAACACCTCTGAGGATGGGACTCTTGCCTGTGGATACTCTTGTTTCATAGACAAGAGAAGAAGCCAAAATTATTAGTGCAGATCAGAAGCTTAAATTTGAGCTGTTCAAAGTCATTTGAGGTTTCTGACCCAAGTGTTAGGTCAAAGCCCTCAATATCAACTCCAAAGCACACTCACTCGAGTGGGATGTTCCTGGGGAAATCCCAGAGCCGGAGCAGACAGGGCACACAAGGAAAAGGCGTAAGGCGCTATTCCTGTTTATACACTTGAGATCTTCCAAACCACGGACTTGGGAAAGGTGCAGGCTGTGGAGTGGCTCGCCTCGGGAGCCTCACCGTGCGTCACACCTGGACTCCTGCCCTGGCTTTGTGTGGGTATTCATGCACCAATTGGACACAGTTGGGCTTCTGCTTTTTGGGGAATGTGTTTCTCTCACATTTAACTTCAGATCTGAAAAGCATTCGCCTCCCTCCTCCCTTCCTCCTGGAGGTTCATGAATCACAGAGCCGCCAGACGAATGAGTCACCCAGCCAGTTTTTGGTCAAGCGTGCCAGTCTGACAGGCTCTTCTGTGATCAAATATTGAGTGGGGCTGGCTTTGTCGGTGACTGGCCATGTGTTGAGTCGGGTAAACCTCTCCTAGGGGTCATCCCCACTGTCATTGTGAGTTGTCTGGTCAGGTTGTAATTGCTCTTTTGTCAGGAAAACTTGTGAACAGCATTAAGGGAGGGAGGCAGGGGAGAGGGTGGGGGTTTCTTAGGAAGGAGAGCTTCAGAGGGCTTCCCAGGACTGCGGTGGCAGCCGGAGGAATTGTTCTCCAAAGTCTCAGTTCATTGAGCTTGAACTTCCAAGGAAACCCAGCCCATCCCTTGCGCCTGTGAACTGGCCCAGAGGACTCGGCTCACGGAGCCTCTGAGGATCCCACCCGGCCCTATCAAAGGCTTCCTCTGGTCCCCAGGGGCTCCCTGGTGAGTGGCACGCACTGCAGGTGCCTCAGCACTGAAAACTGAAGTCAGGGTACAGACTGCACACATTTTATTAACTGGAAATATGACATGCTAAGACGCACTTGTCTCGATTCATTCCTGAGTAGGAAACTTGAGATCTGCTTCCAGCTCGTCAAAATATTCTTTGTTTTTTCTTTTTTTTTCTTTTTTTCAAAGAAATACAGAAAATAGCTGAGATGCCAATCCTCCCATGTTAAAATGCATAGTGGGGGCCCTTCCAGGCGTTCAAAGCAAGTTTGATCTCCCTAGGAATCATCTATTTCATTATTAGTAAATTAGGCATGGGCTGCATTCCCTTGAGAAGTCAGCTCTGCCCTCTCTCACACCTCCCATCTCTTCTGCTCCAGTGCCAACTTTTAATGGGCACGTGTTCCACCTGAGACACTCTACTTTCTTCTCTTTTTAATCTGATCCCTCAGATCTCCTTATGAAGGAGGCAGAGAGGAAGGATGACACCTCCTACTGCCCTGTCTAGGCTGGAGGGAGGATGGCATATTTAATACCACCTCTGGGTGATGTGGATGACCACATGGTAGCGATTTACTTTTCACAGAAGCAGAATGATACAAAGAAGGATCAAAGGAAGACAGGAATAGACAAAGAATCTTCATCTAGATTGCAGTGTGAGATTTGTGGCCTCACACATCACACCGTGGAGGTTTCTCCAGCAGTAAACAAGGATTGTTTCTTTGCTAATTTTGTGGTTCTGTGAAACACCTGGATATCCAGACAGATTTCAGAGAGACAGAGGGGATGCGTCTATAGTTTCCTCTATGGGAAACAATCAGCAGCTTTCCCAAAAATTCACTTGCAGCTGAGCTTCAAAAAATATTCTGTAATTCAAGCTCTATCCTTGAACAATTTGGGATGTAAGAAAATGTAGCCTCTCTGACACTTAGTCCCTGACCAAGCCTTTAGGATCATAGAATCATAGAATCACCAGGTTGGAAGAGACCCACCGGATCATCGAGTCCAACCATTCCCATCAATCACTAACCCATGTCCCTCAGCACCTCATCCACCTGTGCCTTAAACCCCTCCAGGGAAGGTGAATCAACCACCTCCCTGGGCAGCCTGTTCCAGTGCCCAATGACCCTTTTTGTGAAAAATGTTTTCCTAATGTTCAGCCTGAACCTCCCCTGGTGGAGCTTGAGGCCATTCCCTCTTGTCCTGTCCCCTGTCACTTGGGAGAAGAGGCCAGCACCCTCCTCAAATAAGCAGCTCCAGCTTTGCGGGAAACCCAGCACAGTCCCTGCCTCACATCACCAACCTTGCCTTGTTCTTTTAAGGAAGCATCAGTAGCCCTGTTTATTTTATTACTCAAGTAGCTTCAACCAAGCATCATTTCAAACACTAAACTTGCTTAGGGTGAAAAACATGGTGAGTTTATTCCAGCAAGAGCAAAGATTGCATTCTTAGTCAAAAACTTGAAAATCTCTCTATAAAAGCAGAGAATAACCAACTAAATAACACTGCCTGAATGTCAACGCCTGACTGCATGCCTCGCAAATGACTCCACAGAAGCTGCACGAGCTGGGCTGCAAAACTCTCCCTCACCCAGCTCACTCACCACATCTCGCTCTCTCACCAACTGCCCCTTTTCAAGCATCTCAGCAACCACCTGCAAAAGGTTTTCCACAACCAAGGAGCAGCTCAAAATGCCTTCAAAGGATTCAAGAGCTCCAGGGCTCCATTATTCTATGCTAATGCAAGAAATAGATGTCTTTCTTATAGGTAAAAATGTGAAGATTCTAATTGTTCTTATTCCAATTAATATTTTTTTTTCTAAGCTGAGATATACTGCCTTATGGTTGATGGTTAAAAGTGGTGACTATTTTTGCACCAGCCTAATAATTTCTTTCCCCTTTTCTTTTCTCTTTTCATACTCATTTGACTCATTTTGTCACTCATGGGCTTTCTCCCTACTCTTCTCTGAGAGTCACCATGAGTTTTTATTCCTTAGCTCTACCCTACTAGCCTAAAATGCCTTTTTCAATACAGCATTTAAAATACTTTAAAAAACAGACATTCTAACAATCTCCCTGTATACATCTTATCTAGCTCACAATCTCTAATTTGCCTTTAGCCTATCCCAGAGACTGCACATAACACATTATTCATCTAGACAAGAGATTTGATACCCAGGAGTGCTTTGCCTAAATCCTCTTGCTCTTTGTTCCTCCCTGTCACCTTTTGTTAGCTTTATGTTCTTTGCCCTTTACCGAGACCTGGAATAAGGCAGAATGGATTTTCAAAACCGTTCAAATGCTGGTTAGCTGTGTTCCTGCCTGCTCCAAAACTGTTGGATAGTGACACCGCTTCCCACAGCCAAAGCTACTCTTCCCCTTACCACACTTCACACCTCTTCTCTATGTACTGTCTATTCCATGGCATTCAGCAAAAGCGGAGGATGCAGCAAGAGTAGCACCACTGAATGTTTTCCTGAGGGAAAACCTAACCTCTGAGACTTAGAAATTAAAACAAGCAGATGAGGATTTGTTTCTTTTACTTTTAGATTTTTTTTAATTTTTAGATTTTTCTATTCTTTTTTTTTAAATTTTTTTTTAATGTCATCTGCTAATGGACTTCACCAGCAGCCAACCCCTAGTATCTTCAGGGACTGTAAGTACTTGAGTGAGGTGAGGATACATGTGAGGTTATTTTCTCTGTAAGGTGAGACTGCATAAGCCGACATGTTTAGAAGAAGCAAATGAAATGCCTGTTTGTTTGTTTGTCTACAAATTTAATTAAAATGTGGAGCTGTACGGAGGCCAGAAAACAAATAGATTTAGAAAGGACATAGTAACACAAATCCTAAAGATTAAGGCTTTAGTGATGACTACTAGTCCTATGGAGTTCTGCTGACAATTCTAAGTCAACCTCTTGAATTAAAAGAAATACCTTAAGCACTTTGTAGCGTCATATAAAAGATTTCCCATCCCATTAACCTCAAACCTCAGCCTCTGTAATAGTAGGAGAATGGTCAAGCCCAGAATCATGGCATACCTATCATGGCATTAATTATTTCAGCCTATTGCTACTTAAAATCCACTGACAATTATTCTCCCCTCAACCACTCACTCAGAATAAACCTTTCCAACACGGAAGTCACCTGAAACAGTCAGACTGGACGCCTCGTAGGGCTTCTCATTCTCCAAAGGAAATAAAGTGCCCTCAAAACCTTACAAAACACTTTGCTAGTGACTCCACTGAGTACCTGACACCAGCAAGTCCATGTAAACAGAGGCACGGCCCACGGAACATGATTGCAGGACAAGGCTGGAAGACCGAGCCAGATCTGTTTCATTGCCCCCTTACATCAAAATCTTGTACAATGTATAAGAACAGGCAAAGAAAAGAAAAAGTAACAAAGTGATTTACTTAAAGAACTTTTTTGTGTGGAATGTGACAGAAATTCCTTATACGTGTGATGAGCTTCTAGCACAACTTCACTTTGTCTTATTATTTCACTCTGCACTACAGAGGCCACTGTAGGCATTTCCTAGAAGATCCTGACTCTGCAACATTTTATTATCTTCTCAAGTTTTTGGCTGTAAAGATTCAGGAACATTCCTGAAAAGTTTCACATTAATCCACTTCTATCAATGTTACTAAAATGACGCTGTGAGGTTTTCATCTTTACCTACATTCTCTAAGCTTTCTTTTCTCCAAGGGTACATCTTCCTCATTATTTTTCTCTCCATTTACCATGAAACTCCAGGTCAAAGGAGGTTTGACAGTTCCAAGATTAAAAGCTTATAAAGACAGAGATCTGCACACACAAAGGCCAAACAAAACCTGCTTTTAAGTAAGAAATACTACCTACAACAGGGAAACTTTTTTAGCTGTGCCTGCCTCCTGCCTGGTGATTAACTGCTTTTTTTTCTGTGTAAGTGGTTGCTTTATCATCATTTGCATGCACAAAACCATGGCAACAATGAAATCCGATAGCTATATTAATATGAATGTCTGCCTACTTTACATTGACCTTTTGCTTGGCAAAGGGAAATAATCAGAGCTTCAAGTGAGTAAGAGAAAAATCATACTTAACAGTGCCTAATAACATCTCTGGCTTGAAGCATCTTCCAGCACTTCTTCTGAGATATCTACAGAAGCTCACTGACTTGAGCTGTTTATTCTCGACACTGCCTTTCTTACAAAAATCATAGAATTGTCAATAAAACAATATTGCAAAGATGTGCAAACTGTTTTTCTACGGATTACTGCAATTCAGCCTTTTTAGAACTCTTTCTGAGCTGAAATCTGACAGTAAACATTGCAACTTCTGATTAGCGATCCATGACCTGTGAGCAGGGAAGACTGTTCAAGCGCACAATGACATCAGGTCAGTTTAAAGTCCCAAATTTTAGGCACTCTCAAAAGAAAATCTCACTTGTCCCATCTTCAAGCAACGATTTGAATTATTCACAGCATCTGCAGCTTCTATTGAATGTAAAACTGAGTCCTTCATTCTGTGAGGTGGGTTTTTTTTTCCTGGTTTTATCCAAATCAGCTGGCATTGGAACTGGACAAAATAAATTTCTTCATTTTCCATTTGCAGCTCTCTCTCCCTAGCTTACACACACAAATGCTGTCTTCCATGCTCCAAGCAGGACTATTTAGAATAAAGCACCTCCAGCTGTATTCTCTAATACATAAATGTACACTTTCAAAGCAATTATCTCTTCATATTCTAGTAGGAAAATAACAAAGAGGAAAAAACAAGTTATGGGTGAATGTCAAATGGATCAAATATCTTTTTGTTTATTTTCCTACTGAGCTCAAAGTTGGCGAAGCATCTCAGTAGCTTTGGACATGAAAGTAAAGCAGGAGGTTCTGGGGGAAGAGAAGGCAGAAAATATTTAGCAATTGACAAACGATCACCTTATTGCAACTGTTAACAGATGCATTGAAACTGTTAACTGAGAAGAGATAGAAAGATTGTTATGAAATAATACTATTGTTGACTGTGAGCTGACCATCTTTAGGAGGCAACAGAAGCATCTCCAGATTATTTCATCAAGGAATGCAGAGTTGGGGTGAGGGGATGATTTTCAGCTGAAAGAGGGGAGATTGAGATGAGACATTAGGAAGAAATGTTTTCCTCTGAGGGTAGAGAGGCCCTGGCCCAGATTGCCTGGGGAAGCTGTGGCTGCCCCATCCCTGGAGGGGTTCAAGGCCAGGTTGGATGGGCCTTGGGTAACCTGATCCAGTGGGAGGTGTCCCTGCCCACGGCAGGGGGGCTGGAACTAGATGATCTTTAAGGTCCCTTCCAACCCAAACTACTCTATGATTCTATGCTTATAGCTCTCCACATATTTTGGAGCATGTGTGTCCCATCCTACTATCTCCTATGCAGACAACAAATCAACTGAAACAGGATGGAGTTACTCAAACTGATACTGCAGACAGAACAACATCCATAAAAGTCTTGGATCATAAAATAAATATCACTCTATACTGTTCCCCTCCAGATGCCAAGATAAATCACAGAGAGTCTGTATGTTGGAAAATACACCTTTCAACAATTATCACTCTTCTTTCTAAGACAGAGCATGGGGTTAGGCTGACTGCAATCATTCGATACTTTCACAGCTTTCACCATCCCGGTCATCATAGTCTCTAGTGCCGCCCGATATTACAAACATCAGGTTTTCACCAAAGCTAAGCTAAGCCAACAGAGAGAAGCTTATTGACAACTACAAACTGTCAGACGTTATGTTCCTAAGGAGACTTGCTCTTACAAAGTAGATCATTGAGTAACTGGCCTGAAGTAGTGGTAAAGGAAATGTAAACAGTGTCATCTACCCATGACAGCGGGCTGGGGAAGCTGCATTACAAACATTACACTCAAGAGTTTAAAATAAGAGACTCCTGGAACGGTTGTCAAGAGTTGAACTAGGAAATGTTGTGGGATTTTTTTCCTATGATTAGCTGCCATGAAAAAATTAAGAGACTAGAAGGAGAAAGATAGAAATTAAGAAGAGCCATCCTGGTTCGAGCCTGGAAGTCAGCCCAACCCACACTCATTTCAGAAGCAGCAAACAGCAGGGATAGAGGGAGATAAGTATAAAGAAAGGAATTGATGCAGAGCAAGCTTTTCCTGATGCATAACCTCATATTAATGCTTGATATTGAAACAAAATACACACAAGACATTTGATAATAGATAATAGGTGAGGGTAAGGCAGTAGATTAAACATTGTTTCTGATGAAACAGCAGTCACTGGAAAATCTGGGATGGTCACTGGGAGTAGATGAGAGCTCACCAGTTCAGCTGGTAGAGGGAACCCTTCTGAATAGTTTCTACCAAATAATCGCAGTCCAGCAGCTCTTATGGGAACGGACAATCCCCCCTAACCTTTTTTTGTCTGTGATGGTTATGACCTAGGAGACATACACATGATTTTAGCTAGTCCCTTCAGGTCTGTAGGTAGTCACAGACATCAGTGAGCGCCCTGCATAAGGCGATTGAACCCACATACCCTAAAGTGGGATCACCTCCTGGAGGTGCCAGTTCTGGAGGGAAACCAAGCAACTACTTCAGACTAGTTTCTTAACTTGCAGATTTCTGAAGTGAGGGGAAGTGATCCGACCCATTTTATCTCTCTGCACTAAAAAAATGGAAAGGAGTATGAGCAAAACATGCTCTGAGAGGAAGGAGTGTGAGTGAAGAGTTAGCTTGGAAGGCACAATACCTGGGTTTTGTTTCTGGCTCCGTCACCATCTCCTTTCAACAAGCTCTGCTGTTGTGGTATTGAAACATTATGTAAATGGAATAAAGAGAATTGCCTTGTCTATTTGGATTATAAGGTCTTCACTGTAAGGGTATGTACAACATCTTGGAAGTCCCAAATCTTACTATAAGACAAAAAGCACATTTAGGAAAACTTTGTGACTGGGAATCGCAAGGAGAGGAGAGTTAAGAAACTAAAGGTGCTTAATGAAAAATGTCAATCAAAGTCTTGTCCTTGCTTGAACGGGTCCAAAGGAGGTCATGAAAATGATCAGAGGGACGAACACCTCTCCTGTGAGGACTGCCTGAGAGATGTGGGGTTGTTTAGCCTGGAGAAGAGGAGGCTGCAGGGACTTTAGAGCAACCTACCAGTACTTATAGGAAGCTTAGAAGAAAGATGAGTACAGACCTTTCAGTAGAGTCTGTTGTGATAGAACAAGGGGTAATCATTTTAAACTTAAAGAGGGAAGATTTAGATGAGCTATAAGGAAGACATTTTTTACAATGAGGGTGGTGAGGCCCTGGCCAAGCTTGCCCAGAGAGGTTGTCGATGCCTCATCCTTGGAAACATTCAAGGTCAGACTGGATGGGGCTCTGAGCAACCTGATCTCATTGAAGATGTCCCTGCCTATTGTGGGGAGGATGATCTAGATGACCTTTAAAGGTCCTTTCCAACCTAAACTATTCTATGACTCCTTGATTCTATGACTCTAAGATTCTAAACCAGCAGTTCACAAACATTAGGCAACAGGAAAAGAACTGAAGCCTGTTATTATTCCACTGTTTCCCCCATACAAGGGCTGTACACAGTCCAACATTTTCTAGCTGTATGGTAACCCTCACACATTTCTTTTGAGTCTACACTCTCATTTGTGGCTAATAATTTGGTTTTTGTTAAGATCTTTGTTGTCTTCGGCTTTTCTACTCCTTTTCTGAAAGGAAATAATGAGAAAAAAGAAAAGTCAGGACCAGTGTGTGAGAAGATCATGACTGAGACAATTGACACTGGAAGAACTGAGACAACTCGGTGATCCAGTGGGTCTCTTCCAACCTGGTTATTCTATGATTCTATGATTCTAACCAGTAGACCCATAGATGTGCTATGGACAGCAATAGACCATGTTTCTGCTGCACATGTACATCCACCAGGTAACTGTGATTTAAGAAGTCTTGGGAAACCAGAGATTCCTGCCTGTAAAAGCACTTGTAATGGGCAAATGGTTTAAATTAACGAGTGAGCCAATCTAAATTTCTCTTTGAGAAAAAGGAAAAGGATGAAACCCAACTATCTGAGAGCAGCTTTTGGGATTGCTGGACTCAAAACAAAGCACTTTCAGGCGCCTAAGTGAAGGGTATTATGCACTGTGCTGACTTATCGTACCTCATGAATTACAGGGATGTGGCTCAGACAGTTCTTGAGCTGTCCCAAGTTTAACTGGCCTGGGCTCATCCTTTTTATCTTCTGAACAAACTCGAGCTCAGAGATCCGTTCCTTACTAGACATGACTTACACCCTGTGGAAAAAGAACTGATCCTGTCTGTTCCATCCGAGCTTGCTCATAACCATAATTTTAGTCAACCGGATGCCTCTGGTTCTGCTGGGATAGAGCCTTCTTCTGGAAACAGGTGTGGGAAGGAAGGAGTATGAGTGAAAAAAGGCATCGGAAATGTGGAAAGACAGGAGAATTCAGGGCAGAAGATCAGCCTCCGTGAATCACAACATGGAGAAAGAGAGGACACACACATTCCCTAAAAAGAAACCTGAAACATTCCCGAAAAAGAAACCTAATATCTCAAATAGTCATATCTGGCCATTTTCATAGGATCAGTGTTTCCCAAACAAGTTTTCCACATTCAGAAAACACACGCCTTTTTCCACTACTGGCCAAATGGGTGGTGGTGACTGCTGTGTGACTACTCTCAGAGACAACCAGCGGCACCAGAAGCTTTCTATCTGCTATTGTCTCAGCTGCTGCAGACCACAATGTCCAGCTGGTAAAGATGTATACAGTTTTTCTAACTACTTGTGTTCCCAGCACAACAGGGAATCTCAATGCAGGGTTGTTTGTTAGTTTATTATTCTCCTCTATTCCCAAGTAAACCCTGTGCAAGGCTGCCCATTTCCTCCTGTTTCAGTTTAGGTTCTTGGATCCTCACGCTAGAGATTCCGATGCTGCCAGATGAGAGCAGCATTTTGATTCGCGATTTTGGAGTCTTATTGCATGTGAATGGATAAAAGGAAAACCTTTGGCCTACACCCCATTTTTTAGTATAAACCACTGTACTTTCCACATTTTGCTTGTCTTGATCTACATGCTGCTACTGAACTGGTGTCTGATGACCTCTGGTTACCCTCCACTGAGTCATCACCATGTTCTCTGCGCTGCTGAGAAACTGGGTGGGATATTGTTTAAGTTGGAACTAAATAACACAAACATTATGTATAGAGAAGTTGGGCTACATCCATTTCTGCTTCTTGACTGGATTTCCACAGGAGCTCAATAGTTAATACTTACAGCCAGCATAAATGCTGTCCTGGGTTTCCAAGACCCAGGAACCAATGGTTACATGTCTTCTCTCCATGTCCGATATGTAGAGCACAAAGGTTTATTAGAGCCCGTTGCTGGAGAACCTAATTTTTTAGCTCTAACTTGCCAGGTCTGCTCTTTAGTAAGTCAGTCAAAAACCTGCGTGGGAGTTAGCACTGAATTCAAAATACAGGGGCCTCAGATGTTTGGAGTAACCCAGCAGGATGAAGCCAGCGCTGGCATGAAAGTCACCATCTAGCCTGCTACTTAATGGATTACATATCTGTTTTCTTTAGTTATTTTATTAAAAAGGAAAAATAGATTTTGGGTGAAATTTTGTATTAGTCAGTGATACTCACTATTCCCTTGTCATCAATCCCTTTTTTCTATGCTGTTGCCATTTTAGAACAGTGAAGGGGAATGGTTTGTAGGTTTATCTTCACTCATAAGCTGATATCTTTGTTTGACTCTTTCCAGGGAAAATGAAATCCAGGGACAAGATCCCTGATACGTTCAACATATTGGCTTGTTAGAGATGGAGTTTCTAATTTGATTCATCTCTAACAAAACAGGACCTGAAATCAATGGCTTTAATGAATTCTGTGTCTCTACTGGTGAACTGGCAGTGCTAGGACATAGGATTGGCCAGAGCTGTCAGCTGGGGTCACAAAGTACGGCTGGTCAAGTGGAGACAAACGCACCAAGAAGAGAGTCAGCGTGAGCAAATCCTCAACAAAAAATTGATTTAACTTTCTCCTGCTTAAGCTCCCTGCAGATTGTGAAAGCTGTTGCTCTAAGTTTTGTGGAATATCTTAACGATTATAATGAAGATGTGGGTGGAGATTGCCTGCTGCTTAGATCGAGACTGAAACACATTAAAACTAAACTGGTAGCCACTAGCAGAGATTAAAACAGAAGAAAGGAATTCCCTGATGTCACGATTTAACCCCACTTTGCTTGATTGGCAGCTAAATGTGGGCAGTGGTGACCCAATTCCCCCCTCCCAAGGAAAGAGAGAGACACACACTTGAATGTGAAAACCAAAACTAAAGGAGCTTCAATGTAACAAAGATAATAAGGAAAATACTATTAGTAAGCAAATATTAAAATATATACAAATATGCTAAATTGAACTGCCCTCGATCACTGTGTCACCACTGATGCTGCAGAGCAGGCGTGGGGAAAGGTCCTGAGCTGGACTCACTGCAGATGGGAGCTGGACTCAGGAAGGGAGATCTGGGATCAGAGATGAAGACAGTCAAGGTCCATCTTAGGCACCGGCCATCAAAGAAGAGAGCATGACCCAGTGATCCCTCAGTTTTGTACCGAGTGTGACACAAACGGGATGGAATCCTCCATGTATCAGTTTGGGGTCATTTGTCCAGTGTGCAGCTCCCTGCAGATGTGACCCGTTTTCAGCCTGTTGACTTACAGTACTGCACCAGCTCAAGGGTGGCCTTGGGTTTAGTGTTTTGTGGGAGTGGTTGGACTCGATGATCCAGTGGGTCTCTTCCAACCCAGTGATTCTGTGATTCTGTGATTCTGTGGGTTTCTGTAGGAATAAGTATAAGCAATGGCTTTTCTGCATACCAGTGCCCCGTGTTATCATTTCTAGGGAGAAACACTGTCTGAAAACATGCAGTTAACTTTCAGAAAATGAAGTTACTCAGATGAAGCTTAGCTAAACAGTTAGAAAACTGATCCTAGGTTAGGTCAAGCCAAAACGCCAGAGCTGATGCAGCTGGAAGCAGAAACTACAGTGGGATGCTCACCTTTGCAATGGCTTTGTTTAGCTATGAAAAGTTTGACTTTTCATCAAGTAGGACTTGCATTGCTCAGTTTAATTTTAGAATTTTTTTTTTTTAAAAAGCAAAAAGCTATTTATCTCATTCAGGCTTAGTAAAGCCACTGAGAAATTCTGCTTTTCTGCTTTTCCTGTGGAGCGCACCTTTCACAGTACCCTTATAGTACACCTAAATATTTTTGCTATTTCCGTAACTTCACAAATCCACAGAGATTCACAAAGATTTCACCCTCCAGCCCTGCAGAAAGTGCTGTAGAGGTGGGTTAATGGGTTTTTTTTCCTATAGATTGAAATATTTAAATACTCCTATCATTTATCTTCTGAGAGACAAAGAAGCCAAAACTAAAATGGGTATAACTGGTAAATACTTTTCCAAATGCTTTTAAAGCTGCTGTTGAGAGAGGGAGGGTGTCTGGTATGTTTACCAATGGCAAGAAAAGAAACAAACCTTTGCCTCAAAGAATTCTTTTACATACTGTGACCAATCAGAATGACATGGTAATAATGGGATGGATGCCTCAAAATTCTCAGCCCTGTATATGGGATGTAGATGTCCGCAGCCAAGCAAAGTCACTCCTAGGTACTCAACAGCAGTTGCACCTCATAGACGCTGAGTCTATCTGCTAGAAATTCATCACAATATTTAGACTGGATTCTAAAACACAATTGAAATTCTCACAAAATACCATTTTACCTAGAATAACATTCCCTGTGCCAGTCAAAAAATAACCATGCATTATAAATACGTATTATTCAGATCACCTAGCAGCACCGTTTAAGCACAAATACAGGGGAGTTCCATGAAGTGAAACCAAGGTTACATTCTGCTTTGGGAGGATCAGTCTCTAGCAAGCATCCTGAAGTGGTTTTATTTTATCTCAATGTTTTCCCACTCGTTATTTCCTTCCCTTTGAAGGAAACAGAGTTGACAAATTGGCCTGCTCGTATCCAAACCACGCGCTGTTTGACTTCATGGCATTTGTGGTTTTAGGGGATTCATTGTTTGCAAAGAGAATATCTCTTGCCGGGAAGATCAGACTTCTGATGCAATCCCATGAAACCCACAAACCACCTCCCTGTTCAAAACCTCAGAGTTGGGGTATTTTTCCTTTTTCTACAGAATTCTTGGCAAAGGTTTCAGATCGCAGGCCATGCCTTGAATCCTGAAGAAATTTGAAAAATTCGCTTGGCAAAACCTCTGGAGATTGTTCTGCTTAATCTGCAGAACACTCGTTTCAGATCCTTCACTACTGTGGAAAATGGCTTTCCTCTTAATTGATGTCCCCACCCCTCTCACCAGGGATACATTTACGAGGAAAGAAAATAGATGTGTGCCTGGAATATCTTAGGACTCCAGGAGTAATTCTTACCACCTGCATCAAATACATTCCTCTTCAGATCACTTAAAAGCCAAAGAGGCACCTAATTCCCTTTCCAACATGCCAAACTCAGATTAACAAGAAGTTTTATGCTCTCCCAAAGAGCTGGTTGTAGCTGCTCAGTAATGACCCAGTTCCATCTTGACATACATGGGCTGAGACCTCACTGAGTGCACAGGACATCACCCTTGTTTACCCAAGCAAAGCAGTCTTTATGTCAAGGTAGCAGATATGGAATGACTTTAGATCGCAAAATTGTGCAGCATCCATTATAGTATCTCTGGTTTTTGGATGGCAGAACACTTCTGACTGTCAATCTGACATATAGAACAGAGTTTTGCTCTTTATTGTTGCCTTTAATCAGCAGCCAGCCACGTGCAAATAGACCAAAGAAGTGATTTTGACATCAGAACCTGTGTCCTGAAGAAAAATGAGGTATTGTTCATGGATATCTTGGAGAGAGGTTGCAGGTACCAACAAGTGCAGTCATCTGGGGACATTTCTTTATGCATCTGATTATTTTCTCTAAATAAACAAAGTGGTTACATTTTTATTCCCTTTTATTATTCTAGTATTGAAGGGGCTCACTTCTCTAGTCAGGTAGAAGAAACAAATCTGCTATTGTTTAAGAAATCANCCCTCCTCTCCACAACCTCCTTTCAGGTAGTTATAGAAAGCAGTGAGGTCTCCCCTCAGCCTCCTCTTCTCCAGGCTAAACAAATAACAAATACTAGAGTGCACGCTTAATGAACAACTGCTAGCATGAAGCACATTTGCATGCACTGTCTTGATAAATGTGACTGCAGCAGTAAAAATGAAAATCTGCTCATAAATTATTTCCTGGACACAAGAAATGAATGATTAATTTCTATCTCTACCATTGGAAGGAATTACCTGATGCTCTGTAAACCTCCCCAAAGCCCTTGTTCCCTCCACCAAAATCTGTATTTCCCAAGCCCTACCTGAATTTTACTGTAATAACAGCATTAGGGTGCAGGTTAAGAGAACGAAATAAGAATAATGGCATGTGAGAAAAAGCTTCTCCACAGCATGGCACTGTTCCAAAACTACATATGGAAATTAATATCCTAATTAATAAGAGTTCACGAAGCACAAAGTATTAAGTGCAGACAGAAATAGCTGGAGAGCTTCTTTGCCACGGCACACTC
>WAAB01001417.1:5150-15237 GCA_013389865.1 Piaya cayana | reverse complement strand
GTCCACCCATCCCTTAAACACCTCCAGAGAAGGTGAATCAACCCCCTCCCTGGGCAGCCTGTTCCAGTGCCCAATGACACTTTCTGTGAAACATTGTTTCCTAATGTCCAGCCTAAATCTCCCCTGGTGGAGCTTGAGGCCATTCCCTCTTGTCCTGTCCCCTGTCCCTTGGGAGAAGAGCCCAGCTCCCTCCTCTCCACAACCTCCTTTCAGGTAGTTGGAGAGAGCAATGAGGTCTCCTCTCAGCCTCCTCTTCTCCAGGCTAAACAAATAACAAATACCAGAGTGCAGGCTTAATGAACAACTGCTAGCATGAAGCACATTTGCATGCACTGTCTTGATAAATGTGACTGCAGCAGTAAAAATGAAAATCTGCTCATAAATTATTTCCTGCACAGAAACCAGAAATGATAAATTTGTATCCATACCATTTTAAGGAATTACCTGATGCTCTGTAAACCTCCCCAAAGCCCTTGTTCCCTCCACCAAAATCTGTATTTCCCAAGCCCTACCTGAATTTTACTGTAATAACAGCATTAGGGTGCAGGTTAAGAGAACGAAATAAGAATAATGGCATGTGAGAAAAAGCTTCTCCACAGCATGGCACTGTTCCAAAACTACATATGGAAATTAATATCCTAATTAATAAGAGTTCACGAAGCACAAAGTATTAAGTGCAGACAGAAATAGCTGGAGAGCTTCTTTGCCACGGCACACTCGGGGCACACAGCTTGGCAAAGATGTCTTAGATGTATAAAAACATTTGGGATTTTTTTCAGTCTTTCCAGCCCAGTCTTCTGTGTGAGGATTATATGCAAGCATCTCACAGCCCTCCAAGCCAATTTACAACGACGTGATAAACCAGCTACAAAATCCACTCTGTCTCTCCATATCCAGCATTCTTAGACGTTGATGAAGCAAAGAAGCTAAAGGGAAATAAACTGATAAACATGCCAGAAACAATTTTTGAGGGCTCATAATTTGGATCTAGTCAAATAAATGCTTTTTCATCCCTATTTCCTAGTTTCCACCAAGAGGTACAACACCCAACAGGTTGGAACAAAGTCAGTGTGTAATTTCTGAATGTGGCAATTGCTGCCCTTCCACTGGGAACTCACCAAACTTGTTACTGGAATTTTCAGTTTCTTACGTAGACCCTGTTCCACCTGGTTTTCCACCTAAAGTAATAATGCCAATTTTTACTACAAGAGGATTTATCCCAGAAAACTCCAAAATGACAAATGCAGCCAGCTTGTTGGGGGGGTTGTATGTTTGCTTTGGTATTAAATTTACAGTAGATGGAGCATGGAAAACCTTAATCCTGAAATACTTTCAGAAAGTTATAGTTATAATAGAGAGATTCTATGGTTGCTCCATGTTAAACCAAAGAACGAGAGCTATACTTCAACAGCAGCTCCAGTATCCACCCAGTAAAAGTTCTATCAGACAAGCCAAAATCATGACTAAGAGCAGGCAGAACTCACAAATACGTCATATATACAAATATTAATTCTATGGCACGACCTGCCTTCCAAATAAAGATGTGCTTTGACAAAGCCCCTTGGGACAGGAAAGTTTTTTTGAGCAGTTGCCCACTCGAGCTTTCCACACAGCACTTCAACCACTGCAAAGACACCGTTATGACTATGGGTGGTGAAAGCAATAATAGGAAATGTGAAGTATGATTGTACCTTACCAACTAACACCTAAAGCTTGGACAGAATGACTCCATGACAATGATCAAGCCTCCTTGCTGCAGTGCAATGAAAATCACCTACACTATACTTCAAACATATTAGAAAACTCTGAAGAATTCACAGAATCATAAAATCATTAAGAATGGAAAGGACCTCTAAACTTATCCAGTCCAACCATCAGTTCAACAACCTCATGTCTACCAAACCATGTCCTGAAGTGCAACAACCACAAGCTTTTTGAACCCTTTCAGGCATGGAGAGTCCACCACTGCCCTAGGCAGCCTCTGCCAGGGCTTCACTACTCTTTCAGTAAACAAATTTTTCCTAATATCCAATCGAAACCTCCCCTGACACAACCTGAGGGCATTTGTTCTCATCCTGTGACTTGTTACTCGGGGAAAGAGTCCAACACCCACCTTGCTATAACCTAAACCCTAGTATTAACTTGCAAATACTTATCAGTGCATAAACAATAATTTGCAGAGAGGCTCTTTGTAGCATTTCATGAAGACACTTAGGATGGACTTGGGAGAAGACTGAATGGACATGCTAAACTCCACTGCAAAACTGCAGTCATTGCTGACACACGATAGATTTGCTACAGCCCAGGCTAGTCTGGCCACAGGAATAAATTAGTAGGTTCTATCCATCAGTACTAGTTCAGCTGCACTCTGATATCTCAGCTAGGAATACAGCATATTGGTCCTAGCAGGGACACACAATAACACACCTGCTGAGGAGCTCAGCCTGTGAACCCTGGTTCAATATTTTTTGGCTTAGGGGAACCTCTATTTAAGGTTTATAGTGCAACTACCATGTCCAGCAAAAATAATAAAAAACCCAATATATTTAACTAATACGATATCAATACTAACCCCTATATAAAACAACTATAAAATTAATTATGTAGAAAATATTTAGAATCAGAGCATCATACTTAGAATAAAGCTTGGCTAAACCAGCTTTTAGGCTGAAGGTACTTAATAAAGCTTTTCCAAACTTGATTTTAAGGTCAGTTCAGATTTTTCAAGCTTAAACTGAACTAAGGAGGATCGGTGATATGGAAGGGGAAATGGTGATACGGAGCAAGCAGTATGGCTACTGTGATGGAAACTCTGTTTCTACCATCACAATGCTTGCCAGCTCCATCAATATATGTTTAAATATCATCACATATTAGTACAGACATATGACATAAGATACAAAAATCTTATCTCTCCCTGAAATATCTTGAGGTCTAGTCTTTCATAAAAGCCTCCAGTTGACAGAACCTACTTGTGTTGACCCTGTTTTCCCTGGACACAGCCCCTGGGCACCTGGTACACCTTCTAGGACATGGTCTACATACTTCCTATCTGGTAGAAAACTCTTGGGTTTTTTTATTTGTTTGGGGTTCCTTTTTAAATTTATTTTTGGAGGCTCTATAAAACTGCCAGAGGAGACACAGAAAGCAGCTAGTGAGGAAGGAAGGAAGAAAGAAAGAAATGCTGGCAGCAGCATGTGAACATTGTGCAAGAGAATCTATAGTTGGAGATGGTTTGTAGTGCAGACACCAAGTACCCCATAAAATGCTTCAGATCTCCCGAGCACAGCTCCAATAGGCTTTGAAGTGTTGACATCACATAAAATAAAAGGCATCTCAGTCCAAATTATCACATTGGTTTTTCTCCCTCTCCTCACTTTGATGACTTCTACAAAGCATTTTATATGGTTGAATAAATTTGAGTAACGCTTTACAAGTAAATCAAACCAAAATGGTTTAAAAAGAAAATATTGGATGCTTGCTACTAGCCTTCTTTGAAAAAATAAAGTGTGTTTCCAAATACGCTGCATACAAGATGGTGTGATGCAGCCTGATTGGTAAACAGCAATGAAGATGAATACCTCTCAAATGCCCTGTGATTTTTCATCCTCAGACAATCACTGCTTCCCAAACTAATGACCAGTTTGTTGATTAATTGACATCCTCTATCTAAAAATCAATTGTCTTTCCTCTTACTTACATTCTGCTTTTTTGTACAAGTGGCTGTGTGAGGTTCACAAAAAAATAGAATTTGCAAATGAAGATTAATTTATAACGGCATCCTTGGCCAGATCTCCCTCTATGTTGCAGCAGATGGACTTTTGTGTGAAATATTTTTCCTTAGTTGCTATAGAAACATGCCAACATATTTCTGCTTAAGTGATTTGCTGGAGAGCTGTTTGTTGTGTTGCCCAGCGCTGACAGGAGTGAATCATTTTTAGTCTTCAGTCAAGGCTGATTAAAACCTGGTCTCTGGGTGTCTTTCCGCTGCTAACTGCTACTTGCAGGAGGGACATACTGTTAAAGTCATTATGTCTGGGACATTTGAAGCATGGCTTGAAGTAAACCAGGCAGGTGGAAGGTTAAAATTACAAAAATGACTAAAAGCTGAGAAAAACCCAAGACTTACACACAAGTGTAGAGAAAGAAAGGGCAAAAGAGTTATGATGATTGCTAAAAAAAGCATAAGAGAATTGGTTCTAGAAGACAGTTGTGAAGGAAATGACCCTCAAATGAAATTTATTATGCAAAAGGAGAGGGTCCTGTGATTTTTCAAAAGGCATCATTCAAAGAAATGAACCAAGTGCATGTCAGGTGCTGGCAAGGACCCTGCCTACAGCACATGGCAGCAGGTCTGGTCCCACGTCACAAATGCACAGCTCAGGGGAATCCCACGGGGGACACATTTTTTATTAGATCTGTGCTGTAATCCCTTGCGGTTCAGACTACACCAAACCTCACCTCAGCAGCATCAAGTTGAAGAAGCTGAAGGCAGAGGGCTCAAGCTATCTGCATCCATGCTGCTTAGAGGATTAGAGCAAGTCCCTCTATGTATCTGAGTTCCACTGCCTGATAAGCCAGTTCCAGCCACAGCAGCAGCTGTCACACCTAAAACATTCAGCTGCTGGGCTTTCCTGTACGCTGCCTCGTCCCCAGGTACCAGCCATGGCACATGTGAGCTTGTCCCTGACCTGGGAGTTGGGAAGCCAAAGAAGAGTCAACACATAGTAATGTGAATGGTCAAAGCACTTGACTTTCTATGAACGTGCATTCCAGGGTAAGCTGGCATAATAGATACACCCGCAGAAAAACAAAATTACAAAGCTTTACTAGGGAGCTGACAAGTCCCTCCATTTCTAAGAAGGTGGTACCGAAGACCTTTTCACCTATTTTCCCATCTTCCTCCTCTGTGTCTCAGTTCTTCCACTTGTAAAACTCAGCAGAAGACACCGACCACGTGCTAATGATGTGGGACATACCGATTCAAGTTTTCTGTAAGAAACAAGTCTAATTACATGGGGTTAGGAGCCTTACAGCATTTCAGAAACACGGAAAGGAGCAAACCTTGAGATTAGACTGAGGAAGCAACTCCCAGTTCCCTCAGAAGCACAACTGAATATGCGTCCATGTTATTAAATTGCTTGTTAAACCTAAAAATAAAATTTCTCTGTTTTGGAAACAATATGATGTAACCGAATGTTAAAAAGTATGTTTCTTAATAAACTTTTATCCAGATCAAGCTGCCAAGCCTCCCTCCTTTTGTTGGTTAGCCATGAGATCTGCCGCTCGGTATTAGCGCTTGAGCCTTACATCGGTGAGCCTTCAGAGGTGTTTATAACAGGCTCTTTACTGGCATTTTCTCTCCATTTTTAACATTTTCCTCACTTCTCTCCCTATTTTTGAAGTTCACTCCCACAGCGGCGGCTCTCCAACTCCTCTTACCTCCAAGTGAAGGGCAGGCTACCAGCTACCTTTATAGTTAAAGCCAATTTTTCTACTTGGCCAGGCTGCAGGAGGATTTAATCCATGGAATAGTTGATTCTCTGCCCATGGCAAGTATATGAGTCATCTCTCCAAAAAGCATAACCTCTGCTGTCCCTCAGCTGAGGTGTCTAGGAGGCCTGAAGGGCCAAAACGCTCTCTGGATATCTCTAATGTTACTTCAGGATACTCAAAGCTATGCATTAAAGATAAATTGCAGGAAAAAGAGAACCAGTGAAGATGACCTAGGAAGTAGTTTGATTCTTGGTCCCATGAGTGTAAGTTTTGAGTAAGCCCATGAGTTACTGAGAGAAATGTAAGCAGAAGAACTGAGCACTGTGGTAATCCATGTTCCTTCACTGCCAGACTTGAAACCCTCTATGAGTTTGAAAACCCTCTTGGATTTTTATCATCTGGTGTCCCCATGTCTCCCAGCTCACACAAACTCAACCCTCCACCCTCTGTGCAAATAAGGAAAGTATATTTTTATGCCTGAGCCATAAGATTCTGGCAGCAGAATACAATCCATATAAATAAATGATTGGATGTGCCCATCGTGGCCTCGCTAAGACTGCATCTCTTGAAGAGGATATATTCCTGCTAGCAGTAACTTCCATTCACTGCAGACTTTGTAATTACAGCAGGACTTCAGCTGTGGGGAGCCAACTTCCCTTTATCTGAGGGAAAAGGCAAGTTTTGGGACATTTCACTTTCATGAAATCTATTCTCCAGGTTCTTCTAAAATAGTAACATTAAAGAAGTCAAAATTCACTTCCAGCCATCATATGATCTCTCTGGTTGTGGAGCATGAGCTTTTCTGGAGACTCCAATACTAGAAACTGTTATGCCTGTTAATTTGGTCAGGTAGAAACTACTATCAAATTCAATTGAACATGTTGCAGATTGATGGAAAACATTGCTCCGCCTTCTCTTAGCATTGGGCAATAGTTTAGCAGCATGTTTCAAGATTTTATTTTGGTTTAAAGTTGGCTGAATGGCCTATTTGTGAAAAAAAAAAGTAGTTTCAAAAGCCATTTCTCATCAAAGACTCTCTCCCTGTTACAGAGGGAACTAGGCAGACATGTGGATTGATCCAGGATGGGATTCTGTTCCTGGGTTCTTAAGTTAGCTACAAATCAATGCGTCTCTTCTATGTGTTTCAGGGAGCACTTGCCTTAATAAAAGCATAGTTCTGCTTGCCTTTTAGCATGAGGTAGAACTGGAGGAGTAAAGACAGGTGAGAGGTGGGTACAAAGCAACAGGCTCCAGATCACCTGTGGATTTAACAGGAGATCATATGGAAAGGTTGTAATGCTCCTGTCAGAACACAAAGAATGGAGTAGATCTCATTTAAACTACCACAGGATTCAGCTTGCTTTTAAAGGCTCTGCTTGTTTCCTACTGAGGAAGACAGAAAATACCAACGGTAAGAATTTGGTGAAAGCTCTGAGGTTTGCCCTTGGCCACAGGTGCCAGTAGATCTTGTGAAGTCAAGTTCTCCTTTATTCTTTTAACTTGTGCTACTGGGNGGCCACAGGTGCCAGTAGATCTTGATCCTTTTAACTTGTGCTACTGGACTTCATCTACCCTACCTGTATATCCCTGCTCTTTCATCCTTGCTCCTGCCATTTATTCCCAGATTCTCCAAAAACCTGAACCTAGACAAAAAAAATCCACCGACTTATTGGACCTACAACATCATGAAAACATATAACATACAATCCAGTTACCAGGTGGAAGAGGAAGCCACTCACCTACACTAAAAGAGAATATCCCAAGCAATTCTTTTCACTAATGATAAGTCTGCAAAGTGAAGCTGCTCTTTTCCATTACCCCAGAAGTCTCTAACTTGCTACCTACAAACTCTTCCTCACTATGTGTCTGTGGAAGACACCCACCCTCCTGAAATGCCAAAAGGAATGTCACCTCTTTCCACACAAGGTCTCTGTGAAGCAACGATTGTCTCTTGTCCAGGGATGTTTTTGATGTAGGTAAATAGGAAGCATGCTTCTAGGCTGACTTGACTTTTTGTCATGAACGAACAAGTCAGAATTCTTCAAGACAAGCAAATACCATCTTTCTCCATGTTTATGCCTGTCACCGTAACATTTAGCTGTGAAACTGGAAGAGGAAATTGTATTTGCAAGAAATCCACAAACAAGAATGACCTTATCCAGGGCAGAACTATATAAGTTTGAATGTGTTTTGGAGGTAACTTCATGAATCTTTACACCTGTACCTTCCTGAAGGCTCAGTGGTGGGTGTGGGAACACTTTCTCACCACAACACGTCCACAAGAAGTTTCCCTAGTCCATGTATCAGATGTTTACAGTGACCAGCAGAAGGCAGGGGACTTGGAACTAGATGATCTTTAAGCTCCCTTCCAATCCAAACTATTCTATGATTTTTTGACTAGTGTGGGACACTCTGCTGTAAATTCAAATATTAGTAGTTATAGTTTTCAGGATAAGAACGATGAAGAAAAACAGTAAAAGAGGGATATGTGAGTTTGGTAGAAGAGACCCTGGGCTACAACTCTCCAAACTGTGAAGAGCCTGCAGAGCCCCCATGTCCTGCCTCCAGAAAGAAACAGCTAGTGTTGAAATGCTTTTATCCGATCTATTAAGACACCTTTTGTGTGGAACAGCACAGGGACTACATTGTAGAGTAATATCAAACCCCAGCAACTGGAGGGATGCAGTTAGCCTCTTGGAAGCAGAGACAATAATGAAATGCACATAATAGAGTAAAAAGACATTTTAAAAATTGCTGCTGAAGATAGATGATACTCCTAAAAGTGCCAGCTTCCTCAGAGTCAAGCAAACCATCATAGAATCACAGAATCACAGAATCACTGGGTTGGAAGAGACCCATCGGATCATCGAGTCCAACCATTCCCATCAAACACTAAAATCATGTACTGCTACATGCCTAAGCACAGTGTAGAGAGGTAGGTTGAGAAAAACCATGTAGTGATCCAGTGACGAGGGTCTGGGTATGTCACAGCCTGGGAAAGAGGAGCCAGTACCCATCTGCAGAGCTGGCAGCTCCTCTCCATTCCTCCTACAGCACACTGTGAGGCAGATGTGCAGAGGGGTGGGTTTGCCACTGAGCAGTGTGTGGCACTTAGCCAAGCCCCTCCAGCTAATTTTGATGCACTTAGACGCAGGTTGCCACCACATTTCACACGTCATCAAAATGAGAGTTTGACAATCACGGCTCAAACTGCAAATATGAGTTACTCCCCCTTTTCCCTATTTACAAATTCATTTTAATAGTGCCTACGCCTCTATTGAATTTACTTTTATTTTCACTCACTGTATCACACAGTACTATGCACATGAAAAATGCTACATGAAATGCAACACCAGGTTCCACAAAACCTTCTGCCAGACTCTGACACAAACAATCTGGACAGGGATTTACCCAGAGCAACAAGAACCACGTACATACATGCAAGTAAGTTGTGTGAAAGCAAACCTCATAAAAGTTCTTTTAAGCTTTACTCCAGCCAACACACCTTAGGTTATTAGACTAACGTTCCTGGATCCTTCTGGGGAAGAAGTGTGTTCTTTCCCAGAGCCTCCTTCCAGTTCTTTTGGTTAGAACAATTATGCTATACTCAGCCTGGGAACAGTGACCCATCAGTTGCATTAATCGCAACCAAGCAATGTACGTGAAATTTCAAACACTCTATGAATCCGAACAGCTATTCTCTAAGAAGAATATTTTCTAATAAGACATAAAAATATACTTTTACTCACCATGTGCTTGTACAAGAGGAAGAGAATAGGCACTGCTGGGTCATAAAAGGGATCTGAGCAGCCAAACACTGTGACAGTCTCTGTATCACGGTTATGTGGATGAGGCCAGCAGCTCTGCTATCGTCTACAGGTGACTCTTTCTGAATATGGACTGTGTAATTGTTCCCAGCCCAGCAAGGGGAACCCATGCTCCTGATGATGGGGGGGGGTGGGGAAAGTCAGCACCTGATCAACTGTGGTAATGAAGAACACCTGTGACAACAAAACCTGAAGAGTTTTACTGAGTATCTTGGCTGAGGTTTTGTCTTTGGTACCTTGGGCAAGTGTACAATGTTCAGCTGTATCCTCTCAGTGGGTCCCCTTCCAGACGTAATCCTTCCCAGACCAAGCTGCTGAGAACCACTTCTGTGTCAAACTAAAAGGTGCTGCTCCTGCTTTTATATTTTTACAACCTAACATGACCTGCAGTTCAGGGTAAATGCACATTTGAACCATTTCTGCACCACACGGCAGGAGAGCAACTGCAGTGCAATGGGTATGACACAAACTTCAGTGCAAGATACACACACACAAAGTAGGACCCAGTGGCTGAATCTGTGTTGTAAGTATGCTTCCAAAGAGATACAAAACAATTTAGTACAGACAGCTTGAATGGCATCTTGGCTTGTATCAGAAACGGTGTGACCAGCAGGTCCAGGGAGGTTGTTCTCCCTCTGTACTCGGCACTGGTGAGACCGCTCCTTGAATCCTGTGTTCAGTTCTGGGCCCCTCAGCACAAGAAGGATGTTGAGGCTCTGGAGTGAGTCCAGAGAAGAGCAACGAAGCTGGTGAAGGGGCTGGAG
>WAAB01001416.1:7832-22643 GCA_013389865.1 Piaya cayana | reverse complement strand
CTTCCAACCCAAACTACTCTACACGCTGCTGGGTCCCAGTTTTGTGTGCGGAGCACCTTTCCCAGGAGGGCTGGAAAGCGCAGTAGGAGCTGGTCTCTCACTAGCTGCTGGAAAGATGAAGGCTTCTTCTCGTCTCTGCTGCCAGGAATTAGTCCTTCCCTGGTGACCCCCTCCCTCAGCTGCTGCAGACACGGCCTTAATCAGCAAAAAATTAAGCATCCTGGCAAGCAAAACCGTATTAAAAATGATGCTACTGTAAACGAAGGCGAATGTTTGCAATTATAATTAATGACTCTTACTTAGGTGTTCGCAGCTGCGCATTTGGGATCCGTCCAAGCGGTGAAGGCTCGAGCTGCGGGGTTGTTAAGCGAGAGCCTTGGTCGATCAAGTCTGGGCTTCAGAACCACGGAGGCTCCATCCGCACCGGCGCGAGGGACGTGCCTGGGATCATCTTCCAACCCCAGAGGCGTCTGGTTGGGACAAGCCTTCACCCACGGAATTGACCTTCCCTACCTGCCGAAACAGGGTGACCGCATCCAGCTGGCCTGTTGGGAAGGATCTGGGGCCACGCACACTCCCAGCTCACGCCTGAGAATCGCCCCAACCAGCGCTAATAAATTAACAGCGAGGATAATTGGTGTCTGAACCCTGGAACTGTTTAATTTGCTTGTAGAGACACGGCCTCGGGCCACTCGCTGCAGCCCAACCCCAGGAAAACATACCAGAGGCTTGAAAGCATTCGAGCAGGTGTGAAATGTTTTTCCTGGGTCAGGACTAAGGGTTTGGTCTTAAGCTGAAGTCAGCAGCGGGGGAATCTTGCCCTGGTAACCCCAAAAGGCTGGTGCTGACATATATTGTGCTCAGCGTCCAACACCGGGATGGATTTTTTTGATGAAGCCAACACCCCCATGGGCTCCTTCCAGCACCCTCATGGGCTCCTTCCAGCACCCCAGAGAGATCCAACCCTGCACGCCACCGAGCCCTGGGCTGGTTGGCCCTCAGACAAAGCTCACAAACCTCTCCTGAGGTCATAGAATCATACAGAATCATAGAATGGGTTGAGTTGGAAGGGACCTTAAAGCCCATCCAGTTCCAACCCCTCTGCCATGGGCAGGGACACCTCCCACCGGATCAGGCTGCTCCAAGCCCCATCCAACCTGGCCTTGAACACCTCCAGGTATGGGGCAACCACAGGTTCTCTGGGCAACATGAGCCAGGGCCTCCCCACTCTCACAAGAAACCATTTATTCCCAAGATCTCATCTCCATCTCCCCTTTTTCAGCTTAAAACTGTTCCCCCTCATCCCATCCCTGCACCCTTTGATCAAGAGCCTCTCCCAAGCTTTCCTATAGGTCCCCTAATCTTATAGGTTCCCAGTGGTAACTCCATTACAAAACTAACCTCCCTGCCTCAAGGAGCCTCAAAGCTCTGCTGCAAGGAGCAGGAGAAGCATCATCTTCAGGTGGTGCTGGGAGTGATGAGGGAGGAGGAACCATTGGTGGAACCACATGGCAGAGGGTCCATCCCTCAGCGTGGCCAATATTAAAGATATTCACCTTAATGACAGTTTTCCCTTCTTTTCTGTGGGTTCCTTCCAATCTCAATCACGAGGCTGTGGAGAAGTGGAAGACTAGGGCAGGAAGGTGGAGAAGACTCATCCAAAGACCTCAGCTTAGGGGTTGCCCTTTCTTGGAGGGGTGGGAACACAAACTTACCTGGGGATCCAGCCACCAGCCAGGCTCCACCTGGGAAAACCCATCACTTTGGCTTGTTAAGAGGTTGGTAGGGCAGAGCAAAAGATCAAGAGAAGAATCAAGTGCTGCTTTCATGAATCACCAGGTTGGGAAAGACCCACTGGATCATCGAGTCCAACCATTCCCATCAATCACTAACCCATGTCCCTCAGTATCTCATCTGCCCATCTTTTAAACCCCTCCAGGGAAGGTGACTCAACCCCCTCCCTGCATTTCATGGTGAAGAGCGGTCACCAGAGTGTCCATCCCTCTGTACTCATCACGGTCCTAGGGGCCATCGCAGCTTGAGGCAAAAAAAAGGAACAAAAGCAAGAAGTTCAGGCTCTTTCCAGGTCTCCACACAACTTGGACCCTGCAGGCAGCAGCTGCCCAGCCCTGAAGAAGAAGCAGAATTGTCTTCATCAGACAGGAGCCTCTTGCTCATTGGAGCAACAAGTGCTCCGGGGCCACCAAAGGAGAAGGAATCAGGTCCTGCCGCTTCACCAAGGAACCATAAGCGAAGGCCTGGGCAGCAAGCGCGAGTCTCCGTCCCCCTCAAAGAGGGAGCAGATGTCTACGGGCCGGCTAATGAATACAAATGGCCGCCCCGTGCCCCGCCAGGGGGTCTTTAACACTTCGCACGTCTCCGAAGACGTTGAGTAATCGTCTCCCAGAGCTGGCTCGGGCAGCCCCTCCATCCCACGGCGAGCGGCACGGAGATGAATGACTGCTGAGAAGACGCGGCATCGCCGTCATTTTTCATCCCCCCGGTGTCGCTTAACCTTTCGCGAGCAAATCCGATTGCCCTGACACCGGCTCGGGCGCCGTACCTGCATGAAGCATCTCTGGGTCAGGGAGGGGCAGCCGTGATTGATGCCTTCTCCTCGCTAATCGGATTCCGGGGCAGGCAGATATCGATGGGCTCCTGCCTTTGATCCATGGCTCTCGGGAGCTTTCATTCAATTACTGGCCCCGCAAAACGCAATTAGCAGGGCCACGAAGCCACGTGGGCTTCGTAATCACGGCACAGAGCGAAGATGAAGGGGCTGTCACCGGGAGGGACGCACACCCGGTCCCACCTGGGGATGGGGAGCACTGGATTTGGAAAAAAAAAACAAAAACAACAAAACCAAACAAGAAGGCATCAAAAAGGAAAGGAGAAAAGTCCTGTTCATCCCAAATGGTCCCATCTCGCTTCCTCCCCATGACTCACCATCACCCTCACTTTTGTTGACCATCCTTGCCCTCTCTTGATGTTGTGGTTGCTCCCAGTTTCACATCCCAAATCTAGTGGCTCCATCTCCCGTGTCTCCCTGCCTGCATTTCTTCCCCTCTACGTAATGCTCCGTGCTCTTTTTTTTTCTCTTGGATTTCATCCAGCATTCTTGCCAGGAGAGGTGCAATCTTCTCCCCTGGCTGCTTCATCTCCCTCACCCACCCTTATCAGGTCATGCCATCTGCTCCTCTCCCTTCCCATCTCTATTTATCTGCTCTAACAACCTCCTTCACCTGTGCTCTCCAGGCAAGTGACGGCAGCTGTCTCTTATCAGCCTCCTTCCTCCACTTTTGCTTTAAACCCTGCAAACCTTCAAATCTTTGGTGGTTCTCCTGTCCCAGTGTCCACCTACCCACTTGTTCCTTGCTCTTAAAGGTGGGAAGAATTTCATAGAATCATAGAATCACCAGGTTGGAAGAGACCCATTGGATCATTGAGTCCAACCATTCCTATTTCTCTGATGTTCGTGTTCTTTCATCTCACATAATCTTCCCTCTCAGACTGGGTTTGACCCATGGCAGGAGAAAGAGAGTTGGGGTTGTTCAGCCTGGAGAAGACAGAAGGTTCTGGGGAGACCTTAGTGCAGCTTCCAGCACCTGAAGGGGCTCCAGGAAAGCTGGGGAGGGGCTCTCAATTAGGGAGGGAAGGGATAGGAGGAAGGGGAATGGTTTTAAGCTGAAAGAGGGGAGATTGAGATGAGATCTTAGGGAGAAATGTTCTCCTGGGAGGTTGCCCCATCCCTGGAGGTGTTCAAGGCCAGGTTGGATGGGGCTTAGAGCAACCTGATCCAGTGGAAGGTGTCATACAATCACCAGGTTGGAAAGGACCCACTGGATCATTGAGTCCAATCATTAACCATGCAGCAAGAGCCCTTCACCTCAAAATGACCAATGAGTAGGGAGACATGGATGTGATGGTCACTGATCCAGCTGAGAAGAAAAGGGTGAAGCCGTATAAAGAGCAGCCAAAGTCACTTGATCTGTTCAGCCTGGAGAAGAAGAGGCTGAGGTGAGACCTTGTGGTCTACACCTTCTCTGTAAGGAAAGAGCAGCTCATCTCTCCTCTCTGGACCTGAGGGAATGGCAGGAAGATGTGCCGGGTTATGTTTAGGTTGGACGTTAGGAGAAAGTTCTTCACCCAGAGGGTGGTGGAGCACTGGAACAGCTCCCTGGGGTTGCAGTCAGGGTGCTGAGCCTGATAATGTTCCAGAAGCACTTGGACAACACCCTCAGACACACGGTGTGAATGTTGGGGTTGGGACAGAGGGTGGACACGACGATCCTTGCAGCTCCCTTCCAACTCTGGACATTCCATGATTCTATGATCTCTCTCTCTCCAGGTATCAAGAGAGACAAAACCAAGGAATGGAAAGGGCTGATAAATTTGAAGAACATGAGCTGCCACGAAAGCAATCGAATGCAGACTGGTCTCAGATCAGCAGTGGTGGGATGGGGGACGGAGACTTTCAAGTATCTGAGAAGTGAGATGCTGGAAAGGCTCCTGAATAGGTGTCACAGAACAAAATCCACAGCACCTCGTCCACCCGGCCCTTAAACCCCTCCAGGGAAGGGGAATCAACCACCTCCCTGGGCAGCCTCTGACAGGGACCAATCACCCTTTCTGTGAAGTATTTTTTCCTGCTGTCCATCCTGACCCTCCCCTGGCAGAGCTTGAGGCCATTCCCTCTCGTCCTGTCCCCTGTCCCTTGGCAGAAGAGCCCAGCTCCCTCCTCTCCACAACCTCCTCTCAGGCACTTGCACAGAGCAATGAGGTCTCCCCTCAGCCTCCTCTTCTCCACCATAAACACCCCCAGCTCTCTCAGCTGCTCCTCTTCNCCACAACTGACCCCAGGATTCGAGGTTTGGTCTCACCAGGGCTGAGTCCAGAGGGAGAAGAACCTCTCTGGCCCTGCTGGCCACGCTGTGTCTGATCCAAGCCAAGATGCCCTTGGCCTTCTTGGCCACCTGGGCCCCTGCTGGCTCATATTCAGTCACTGTCAACCAACACCCCCAAGACCTCCAAGCACCAGACCCTCAGAGCCTTTGCGGTCTGATGTGAGCCCACGAGGTTTGGGGAGTATTTCCCTGCCTGCATGCAGGAACCTTCATCTGACCCGCTCAACCTCTCGAGTCGAGGAAGAGAAGGGGCTGTCTGGGCCGTCATTATCTGATGTTCAACCCATCCAGGGGTTGGTTGGGAAGGTTTTGGCTCCCTTGCAGCCTCTCGCCTGCAGCCACCACCCTCACTCAGAGCTCAGCCATCACCCACCAAGGTTTTCTTCCTTGTTGCGTTCGCTCTAGCTGTTTTCCAAAGAGCTGGATCCCAAACCCACAAGCAACCACAAGCAAGGAGAGATTTTTTTTTTTTTCCTCCTTATTTTCGTCAAGGCAGGCGAGACAAATACTTTTGGATATTCCTGAGCATTTATTTCCTCCTGTCTCTGTCCCTTCTTGCCTTCACCTTGATTTACCTCTTAACCTCCTTCCTTCCTTGATGAGATTGGCTGAGGTTGCAAGAAGTTGTCGGATGAGCCCGTCTCCAGCCCATGGGGTTTTCCTCCTCAAGGTCACCAGGTTCAGCAGTTCCAGGTGCTTCCACGGGACACAACAATGGTTTGAGACCGGAAGATCCCAGCATCAAGCTGTGGGTTTGCTATCTCGTGTCCCACGGACAGGACAGTCACCAGTTTTCATCATCTTCCACCCCAGACCCATGGGTTTAGCCTGGTGCCACCACACAAACCAGTCACAGAGTGGGAATTGAGTGAGGATCATCCCTGTTGGGTCAGACCTGGTGGTGACAGGGACAACCAGGTTGAACACAAGCCCAAAGTGACCGATTCTATGATTCTATGAGTCCATGATTCTATGATTTTATGATTCTATGATTCCTGGGGAGCACAGCAAATCACCTCAGGGTGACGTGCTCAGGCTGAAATTCTTCCCTGGGAGGGTGGTGTGGCCCTGGGACAGGCCACCAGAGAGGTGGGAGGTGTTCATCCTTGGAGGTTTCTCGNGGGACCAATCACCCTTTCCATGAAAATTTTTTTCCTGTTGTCCATCCTGACCCTCCCCGGGTGGAGCTTGAGGCCATTCCCTCTCGTCCTGTCCCCTGTCCCTTGGCAGAAGAGCCCAGCTCCCTCCTCTCCACAACCTCCTCTCAGGCACTTGCAGAGAGCAATGAGCTCTCCCCTCAGCCTCCTCTTCTCCAGGATAAACACCCCCAGCTCTCTCAGCTGCTCCTCAAAGCTTCGTTGCTCCAGCCCTTGGATCATCTCCATGGTCTCAGCTCTTGGGGAGGCTTCTTTGTGGCAGAAACCAATTAAAATCACCACCAAATCAAGCAAAACTTGAATTTAGCTCAGAGCACAGCAAAGTGACACCGGGTGCAGGAGCAGGAACTCGCTGCGGGATCATCTCCCCATGGGACATTCCATAAATCCAGGTGCTCCAGCGCCAGATCTTCACCATACGAAGGGGATCTTGCATTTTTGACCTCTAGGATCTCTTTTTTTCCCAGCGAGATGAAGCACTCGTTTAAACAGTTATATGCGATATTCTTTAATTGAAGTTACAACGGGATAAATGTACAATTCGGAACCGACATGCTAATTTCTAAAGGCAATTGAAACCTGTAAACCATGCAGTCCGTGTTTTAATCAGTCCATCTCTTCTCTCTTCATCAGTAGCTCTGCTAGTGAGTTTTAAGGAAAATAAAATTAAAAAAAAAAAGCTCCCTTTAAAGTTAAACCTAATTTACTATTTTTCCCCCCCTTATTGTGCAACGACTTGTGCAAAAAAAGCTGTTTTCACCACATTAGTTTACAAAATCGTGTCCTTCCCCCCCCCACACGCCCAGAATTAAAAAATAAAAGAGAAAAGGCAACACAAGCAGCCAGAGGACAGGGAGGGATGGGGAGGAGGGATGGGGAGGAGGGATGAGGAGGAGGGATGGGGAGGAGGGCTTGGATGTGTTTTCATGTCAAAAGAAAAACCAAAAGGGATGAGCCCAGGCAGAAAGGAATGGGAAGCAGGTTCCAGCAGCCCAACCCTGAGCTCCTTGCGGAGGTTTCGGGGTGCTGCGCCTGGAGCTGGAGAAGCTGCAGGTGGGTGGACGCTTGTTCCCAACCAAAACGTCTCCCAGGTCCCATCCTGAGGACCAAGCGCAAGCCGAGCAGCAGCAGCAGCTTTGGAGATGAAGCCCACCAACTCCTCCCCAGGTCCCGCCCTGAAGCTCCTCCTCTCCATCCAGCATTTTTGGGGGTGAATCAGTTTATCGGGGTCATCCAAGCTGATGGCAGAGGTGGCCCCGTCTTGAAGTCAGATGGATTTGTGGGGCGAGTTCCTTTTAAGCTCCCCGCACCCCACAACACGAGTCAGGCTTGGGGTGAGGGGGATACACAGGGGTTTATGGGCACCACGTAAGAAATGGGGCGCAGAGACCCCCCAGCAACCCCACGGTGCCCACGGATGGGACATGAACCCAGGGGAGGTGGTTGGATGCTCCAAACAGCTTGATGGTGATTAAAAAAAGCACCAAACCTACATAGAAGGGTGAGGAGAGGTAGGAAGCACCCAGAGACGTCTCACCTGGGGTTTGAAGGGACGTTGGAGTGTTTCCTACCCCAAATCTCCCTCAGGTGCCACTTCCCATCATCCCTACCTTGGAGAGGAAAGGATTTTATCCTAAAAAAATGCTTTGGTGAGGGAGGTGCGGACGGCAGCCAATGCCACCGGAGTGGTCCCGGCTCCACCGCAGCCTCCACGCGCCTCGCCAAGAGTTCGGGGGCCGCAACCACCTCCGACCTTCCCCTTTTCGGAGCAGCCAAGTTCTGAAGCCAAAAAACCAAACCAGCCCCTTGCGACAAAGCCCTGGCCGGGCTTCTCCTCCGTGCCGCGTCGCCCGGAGTCGTGGTTGGATGGAGAACAAAGCGCAACGTTGTTCTGAGCATCTGACTTGAACTCCAGCCTCTGGGATAAGAAAACCAACCGGAAAAAAAACCAAAAAACCTCTGCGAACACGCTTGTGTCCAACACGGGCTCTTCCCACAACGTTTAGGTAGAGCCTGGGCTGCAAGTTAAGAGCTTTAGAGACCTCGTAGAAAATTATTTTCCCCTCCCTGGGCTGCTCTGTGAAGCTCTTGAAGGTTATAAAGAAGATGAGATGCGTGGATCCTTCTCAAGAAGCCAAACTTTCCCTTTTTTAAATTCTTAATTCTTTTACCCACTAGGTTTGCCGGGTTGGGGAACGCCCCAGCCTTTTCTCCAGCCAAAAAGAACCTTCCTCAGGTTCAAGGTGTGGAGACGGAGGTGTTAATAGCAGCGTTATTTGGGTTGGGGGGGTCGGAATCTTCCACAACGGAGCTGGTTCCCGCTCCCATTTCCCATCCCGGTTCGTAAATTTATAGCGAGAACCTCTCCCTCCTAAGCGATCCCATCCCTACTGGGCCACGCCGATCATTAGGAAGAGATTTAAGAGGGGATTTTAAACATCTTCCAGGGCGTTTTGAGCAATCCGTTTGGAAGATTAATTTTGATTTTGAAGGGATGGGACTGCAGAACAAAAAAAAAAAAAAAAAGTTAATTAGGACCAGAGCACCGAAAATGCCGTTTTTCATCCCGTTCCGTGACTTGCGGTTAAGCGCTCGACCTCGCGAAATCAGAAACTCCCCGGAATCTCTGCCCTTGGCCGAGTTTGACGTTTCCCAGCAGCGAGGCCCGAGCGCCAGGAGCCGGCTTGAAGGATTCCAAGCTTGGATGCTCTGAACGGAGCTTGAAGGAGCGAGGAAATCCCTTCTGGGCAAGCAGGGCCGATGCCATGTGGCTCCTCTCCGCTCAGCGGAGATGGGTGGGAAAGCTCGGCTACGGGACGGAGAAGGCTGGAAAGGCGCCGGAGCCTCTGAAACAAGGTCTTGCCCTGAGCTCCAGCTGCTTTGGGAATTTTATCTGGGAATGACTTGTGCAACGCGATACAGGGCTCATCCCTTAGGGGGAAAAAAGCGGAATTTCGAGGCAGCGGCACAGCCGGATGCGCTTTTCCGCTTGTGCCAACAGCACCAAGCCTGTTCCTGGTGTCTTGGTGAGCGGAGGCGACGGTGCCGGGCGCTGCCTCCTCCTCCTCATCCTCCCTCCATCCTTGCACGGAGGGAAGAGAGAGAAAAAAAAAAAAAGCCTCCTGGCTGCAAAGGAACCGCCTCGCCCGGCAGCCCCGGCCAGCGGCTGACAAAAGTGATTAAAAATTGTGTTTGACAGCCCAGCCTCCCGCTAATAAAACCTGGAAATGCCGGAGCGCCTTATTTGTCATGCTCGCTGATGCTCAGCGGTGCTGTCGCCAGCGTCTGTAGCAGCTTGATTTTTTGAAGGGTTATTTTTTTTTTGTTTTTTTTAAAGTGCTTCTTACTATTTAATGGCCCTCGACTGACAAGCCCCGTGGACCAGAGCTTCTTCACGTCGTTAGGAGGTTCGTTTCGCCCTCCATCCCCTGCGTAGCAGCTCTGAACCATCCCACCGGCTTTCGCATCCCCTTTCGCGCTCCCAGTGGGATGGGGAGGAGGAAGAGAAGCGCCTCGTGGTCCTCAAGCTCACGGGATGCGTCTCGGCTGGAGGATCTGAGGGGTCTCCCATCACCGCCAGGACCACAAGGAGGGCTCCGCTCCCTTTCCTCAGTGATTCAGAAGCTATTTTAGCTTCTCAGGATGCCAACACGGAGCTGGGGATATCCTGGGGCTCAATGGGGGATGCGGTGAAGCCACCAGGGTTATGGAGAGGAGCATTATGGAGAGGAGGAGAGGGGTCCCAGCAGGGAAAGGACTGAGCTCGTTTCTACTTCTCGCTCCTAAAACTGGGTCATCTCTATTCTATGATTTCTACAATAGATTTATCTCCAAGGATAGTCCCTTTCTGGCCTTTGCCGGGTCACGTGAAGATGCGATGGTCCCTTTCTGGCCCTTGCTGGGTCACCTGCAGATGCATCTACAAGCTGGTCCCTCTATGGCCTTTGCCTGATCCTCTGTAGCTGCATCTCCCAGCTGGTCCCTCTCTGGCTTTTGCTGGGTCACGCGCAGATTTATCCACCAAGAAAACCCCTTTCCTGCCGCATCAACCTCCATCCAGCTGCTCCTTCCCTCCGTCCTTCCTCCACGCACTCCGAAGAGGAGTCGAGGAGAAAGCAACCCCTGCTCCCCTCTCCCCAAAGCGAGGAAGCGTGAAGCCACGTTTAGCTCTTCCCTCCTCTTCGTGCAAAAAAAAAAAAAACCAAACCCTGGTCCTCGTGGCTGGAGACTGCAGGGGTGGCAGCCCCACAACGTGCCTATTGACTTAATTAACACGGACACTAATCAGAAAAAAAAACAACGAATCAAGTATTGTTGGGGAAGAAGGAAAGAAGACCAAGCGCCGTCCCCTTTGTGCATCCAGAGTTTGAAGATCAGAAATGCTCCCCAGGCAAGAACCACCCAGCAGAAAGTGCACGTGGTCAGAGAGCAAAGGGACTGAAAGGACCAAGAAAAAACTGCTGCTCTTCTCCGAACGCGACGTTCGCACACGCCCTGACCCTCCACAGCGCTGGGAGTCGGCACGCAGGGAGAGGAACGAGAAGGAACCGTGTTCCATGAGCAACAAACCCCTCCTCGGCCTCCAGGAGAGGTTGGAGAGCCGAGCGCCCAGCGCTGTGGAACGAGGAGGAGGGAATGGGTCCGACTTGTGGCCGTGACACGCACCGGGGAGACTCTTAATTCCCTTTAACACGCCAGGGAGACTCCGATTCCCTTTAACATCAGCGTTCCGGGAGGTGGGGGAACCAGCTGGCTTAAGCTTTCATCTGAAGTAATTAAGAGTCAAAAGGTGGAACGAGAAGATAAGGGGAAAAAATCCCCTCTCTCTGTAACCCGAACCTTGGGATTCGAGTCCTGTTGGGAGAGTCACCATCCTCCTCAAGGCTCTCTTGAGCAGAGGAGGTTTGGGGACCTCCAGAAGAAAGAGAGGAATTTTGACCCTAGGCACTTTCTGAGCCGGGGAGGGGGGGAGGTCCATGGGGTGTCACTTGCTTGAGGGACCTCCAGGAGGTTCCTGCTCAGTCTCCTGGCTGGTGGTGGGTTTGTGGGGTCATTCTCGTGCGAGGCCAGGGCACACGGTGGGATGCAGAAGGGCTTCGCCTCATTGCACTGTGTCAGGAGGAGAGGGAAAACGGGACATCAGCATGGGGAAAAAAAAAAAAAAAGGTGCAAGGAGAAGAACCTGAACGGAGAGCTCTGGACACCAGGAGAGCCCAGCAACCACCCCTGCTGAGCATCCCTCCTCTCCTGCTGGATTCCAGCAGCGCCATCCCAGCCAAATCTAGTCAAGGAGGCAGCTCTCGAAGCCCTTCGACATTCAGTGCGGGTCCAAAAGCCACCGGTAGCATCTAGAGGTGGAGCTCAGGGGGACGTGGGAAAGGGTTGGAGCTCCAGAGATCTACAGCCTATGGTGGAAATCAGCCCTTCTAGGAAAAAAGAAAGGTGGGAAGTCAATTTGCCTCTTTCCCTGCCTGAATCCAACAGGCGAGTTGGCAAGACGAGCTCACGAGCGACCTCCTTCCACAATTATCTGCTCCTTGTCCCCACGAAAGAACCCGAAATCCCAGCTCCTCCCTCTAGTTTGTCCTCCGGGACTGAATAAGTTAACGAAAGGAAGCCAAGGACGCCAAGCTGGGGTGCGAACTTCTCCTTCAGGCTTCGGGATTTACCTCTCTAAACCCCTGAAAAATAGGAGTTTATACCGGGACGCTCCTGCCAGCGCCTCCGCAAAGCCGCGCCGCCTCTCTTCCCGGGATCGTTTGCCAAGGAACCTTTTTTTTTTTTTGTCATCAGGGCAGGTTTCCTGAATGCTATACAGGCGAATAAAAAAATACATCTATTCTCTTTGAACAAGAATCCCAAGTCCGGGCGCGCGGAGGGCTGAGGGCGCGGGAGGCCTCCGAGTCCCCTTCACGAGTGGTGGCTGTTGATCAGGCCGCGGAGCTGCTTGGCCACGGTGTCGATCAGCTTCTGCTTGTCCCTCTCGTTTTTGCGGAACTGGGCGAAGACGTTGTTCTTTCGGCTCGTGTCTCTCATCCTGCGCAGAGCACAAACAGGTTACGGCACAGGCGGCGGCGCAGCCGAGCCCCGCGGAGGAGCTGCAGGTCGAGAGCCCGCGTTAAGGCTCCGATCACAGAGCAGAGAATGGTTTGAGTTGGAAGGGACCTCAATGATCATCCGGTTCCAACCTCCTGCCAGCGGCAGAGACATTTTCCACTCCGTCAGGTTGCTCCAAGCCCCATCCAACCTGGCCTTGAACACCTCCAGGTATGGGGAAACCACGACTCCTCTGGGCAACCTGGGCCAGGTCCTCACCACCCTCCATTTCTTCTAAGATCTCACCTCAGTCTCCCTTCTTTCAGCTAAAAACCGTTCCCTCTCCTCCCATCCCTGCTCTCCCTGATATCAAAGCCCCTCCCCAGCTTTCCTGTTGATCACTGTGGGGTCTACCTCTAACACCAAAGTTCACAAAACTCAAACCCCCTCGTAGCTTTTGCTACGTCCCCCGCGTCATCTCATAAATCACAGAAATCACCAGGTTGGAAAAGACCCATCGGATCATTGAGTCCAACCATTCCTATCAAATCCTAAACCATGTCCCTCAGTAATATGAGGAGGGAATTAAACACGTAGCATCAAGTCCGCAGCATTAAAGATTCTTAGTCGAAATGGGTCTGAGGGACGCAACTCCTGGGGCAGCCAGGAAGGTTCCGAGCTGTGAACTCAAAATATTACACAATATCCTATAAATTATATTAAAGGAAGCAGCGGAGTCCCCATCCCTGGAGGCGTTTAAAAACAAGCAGAAATGGCTCTTCAGGACATGGTTGATGGTCGGACTTGATGACCTTAGAGGTCTTTTCCAACCCTAACAGTTCTATGAATGAATCCAGCACGGGTAAATCCTCATAGTAAAAAAACTTCAAATTTGTATTTTACTAAAATGACATTGAATACACAAAGGAAGCCAGAGGCAAGAAGAGTGGGTGGTGGGATGGGACACGGAGGCAAAGCTGGTGCAGCTCCATCTCTCTTGGCCATGCAAAGCTGAGGGGCTCATGCACGCTCGGATTTATGTAATTTGGGGGTGGAGGCAGATCCCGTTGCACAGTCCCAAGCGTCAGCTTCGCACAGGCAGGGAAAGAAACCAGCCCAGCAGGGGTTAACCCTAAAACAGCTCTTGAAGGCATCAGCCTCAACATCCAACCCACTGAGCCGTAGTTTCGTAAGACCTCAAGTTGTAAATGATTTTCTCAGTAAATCAGATCTGGCTGGTGGCTTTGGATGACCCATATCAGGCTGTTCTGAGCTTTGGGACCTCAGTGATGGATCCAAGTGACTGGGAGGCAGTGCTTGAGTGCAGGGAGTTTCTCCAAAGGGATCTGAACAGGCTGGATCCATGGGCTGAGAGCAAGGGGATGAGGGTTAACGAGGCCAAATGGTGGGTCCTNTCAGCACAAGAAGGATGTTGAGGCTGTGGAGCGAGTGCAGAGAAGAGCAAGGAAGCTGGGGAAGGGGCTGGAGAAGAAGAGGAGCAGCTGAGAGAGCTGGGGGGGTTTATCGTGGAGAAGAGGAGGCTGAGGGGAGAGCTCATTGCTCTCTGCAAGTGCCTGAGAGGAGGTTGTGGAGAGGAGGGAGCTGGGCTCTTCTGCCAAGGGACAGGGGACAGGACGAGAGGGAACGGCCTCAAGCTCCACCAGGGGAGGGTCAGGATGGACAGCAGGAGGAAATTTTTCATGGAAAGGGTTCCCAGGCCCTGGCAGAGGCTGCCCAGGGAGGTGGTGGAGTCCCCACCCCTGGAGGGGTTAAGGAGACAGGTAGATGAGGTGCTCAGGGATCTGGTTTAGTGGTGGGCAGGTAGGGCTGGACTAGAAGATCTCCAAGGCCTTTTCCAACCAAGTCACTCTGTGATTCTATCAGAGTCCCTGGGAAGCTGGCACCTCATCAGACCGAGCGGCTTGGGAGTCGATCGAGCCCAAATTAAACCTCTTGAAACTTATTTAACCAATTAACCCCCCTCAAAATGCAGGGTTTTCATGCTTCAAACTTCCTCAAAAGAGCCAGAGGGAGCCTGAAATGGTTCCAATAAACATTCAGCTTAGAAGTGGAAACAAACTTTATCCCAAAGGCTAATCTGTTAGCAGTAAAAGTGCCCTAAGACACAGGATTACGATCGAGCTGCTTTCCCAACACTAACAGGATACGCTGGAGCACTTTTTCCTAGCAAAATAAGGATGATTTGTTTTTCCTTTCTTAATTTTTTGTTTTAAACTCAAGCAGGTTGCCAGCTGCCCCACTACAAGACGCAGGGAACGAGCGCATCGGTGGGGAAACAGAGGTTTTGAGTCGCACAGGTCAGAGGTGTCTCAGTGTCATGAATTTTGGAGACAACCACCCTCCTGTGGGACACCGGCTCCTCGAGCATCGCTCTAAGGCTCCAGCGGGCATCCAAGCCCTTCATCAAGAGGGCTGAGGGTTCTGTTTCTACTTCGCAGGTGACGTGGGGACATCAGAAAGGCTGAAAACCTTCACTGAAACGTCCACTCAACTCGGGATCCATCGCTCTCCATCACTGAGTGCTGCCAGTACCCCCGGGGAACGTGTTAAGAATTTACAGCAGAGCATCCTCTTCCTTATAAGCCCTCCTGGGCACCCTTGGAGCCATCTCTGATTCCATGGGACCTAGAATTGATAGTGTTGGAAGGGACCTTAAAGATCATCTAGTTCCAACCCCTCTGCCATGGGCAGGG
>WAAB01001415.1:163983-182912 GCA_013389865.1 Piaya cayana | reverse complement strand
GGTCTTTTTCTCAGAGCAGTGGTTCTGGGCTTCCATAAGTAGCACTGACATGCCAAAATTGGCAGTGCTCTCTTCCCCTCTGCAGCAAGTCCTTTTTCACTGTCCTCCTCAGGGAGGTCTCTGAAGCCAGGCACTTGCCTTCTAAGTTATGTATTCTGCCCAGGATTTTCTAAAGAAAAATCGGTCATTGAAGCTGATATTGGAGGTGGCTCTTAACCTGTGCATAGAACCTCCAGTCTGTCCCAGGGTATAAGCCCCACATCCCGTGCAAATGTGTCACATGGGCACTGACTGCCCATGATTTTCTCTGAAAAGTACATGTATCAGCATCATATTCTAAGTCAGTACTCCATAAAGCATATCATTTTTGTAATAAACAGATAGGACAAAGCATAGAACACTGAGATCATTAACAATTAGAAATAGTTATCAGCTATGGTATGAAATACACAACCAATACCGTGCTTATCTTTATTATGCTTCATAACTGGTGACATTAAAAATATCTTTCAGTTTGCTGAACCAAGTGAAGCCTGATGAGCATAGGTGTTCAGATGAGCATAGAGATGCCTTTCTAAACTCTTATGTCTCAGGCTAGGGATGATCTGCATTTAAATTACTTGTTCAAATCTGGATTTAAATTAAACTCTGAATTTCATGTTGCAATTTACCCTTTCACAATTGTCCTCACTCTAAATGAGGGTCATCACCATCTTTGGTAGGAAGGAAAGCAGTCACAATCACTGATCTGCATGTTAAGTAGACCTAGGATCTAGTCTCATCAAAGACCCCCAGGTCAAACATCTTTGATCTTTATGCTTATCTTTCTCTCTCTGCTAAACAGATGGTGCTTTGTTGTGTAAATATGTTACAGGTAGAATCCCTCAGATGTGCTCAGGTGATGCCATAAAATCTGCATTCACAATGGATGTTTGTGCAAAACTATGATATAGTGTGTCTAAACAGCTCACTTCCCTAAGTAAAAGAGATTCTTGGAGTATTTCTTAATATATGCAAGAATCTCATTCATTTATGGAGAAGTATAAAACAATGGGTAGTTTTAAACTGCACATTGAATGCTGAAATAGACAGGCTTTCCAAGGCATTTTCATAAAAATTATACATCTAACTGAATAAAAGTTCCTTTAATGATTGTCATTATTGTCTCTTCAAAATATTTTTTTCCCCAATTTCTCCTTTTAAGGAACAGCAAAAGGCCTTGCATATGATGCAGTGAAAGCAAGAATTTTAGCAGTTGGGGAAGTGGAGTCTGTTCACAACCTTCATCTTTGGTCTCTGACAATGAATCAAACCATACTATCTGTTCATGTTGCCACAGGTCAGTAAGTTTTCATAAAAAGAAACTATTCAGCTGCTGCCTAGTAGAGGTCAGTTTCTCCTGATTGGGATACATCCCACTGTATACCTGTTCCTTTTTAAAAGAAATGTCATAATTTTGTTGGAAAAATAAAAACAACCACCACAAGAAAGCTCTCAAATCCTCCTCACAGAAATCTTGCCAGAGAAACAGGGACTTCTGCTTAGCCCAGAACTTGAGAACTGCAGAGGTTGTGGGGTATGGAAGTTATTAACAAGATATTTTAAATAAATCAGAAGAATGATACCCAGGCTAGATTTCTCTTACAATATCAAATACATGTTTTGAGTGAATTTATTTAGAGCTATTGGTCACTATAAGAAAAATTTACAGGGCAAATCTGCATTCCTGATGCTTCTCCAGCTGTAAAACAATCTTTAAAACATAGCTTGAAGCATAGAGGTTACTCCAGGGTAACAATTAGCCTTTAAAAATACTTATAAAAAACGTCCTTATCCCCATTGACAAATTATCCTCTACCCAGATCAGTGATTTTGTTTATCAGTTTGGTTTGCACATTCCACCTCTGTTTGACCAAGAATGGTTTCTGAGGTGAAGTCCTCCACGGAGTCCCTGCTTCTCAAGAAGGGTGGGTCTATCAGCCATCCAAATCACTTGCCATTGTTGCTATTCCCTGTCTGGATTAACTAATTTTTATTAACTATTCCTACTTTCCTCCAGAAATTGAACTCTGCCAAAGTGAATTTCTTTGGTGATTAAACTTAGTTCAGCTCTTGCCGGAATTGTGTATTCTGACCACATTTAAATGTGCAAACTTTTGCTGACAAGCAGGTTCCTGAAAGGAGGATAAAAGGGACAAGAAACACTTCTCCAAACAAACTTATTTTTGCCAGATTGTTTGCAAATAGTTTCTGTCAGTAATCATTCTTCTGTAAAGTATTCTATTATATGCATTTTCATTATTTTCTGCTTGCTATCTGTAGCAGACACAGCGGATGGCCAGAAGATTCTGAGAGATATTACCCAAGCCCTGTTTGAGCACTACAGTTTTCACTCCATCACCATTCAGATTGAGTCAGGAGAGGACCAGAAACGAGACTGCAACTTCTGTCAAGAGCCCAGGGATTAAAGAGAGCAGTATGCTATGCAAAATAATGATCACCCCTCTTACAGGTCAATGGAGAATGTATGTGCTGGTTGTATGTAATTGATTAAAAACAAATAGTAATTAACTAAACTAAAAAGCCCTGCCACTGCAAACAGTGCATGGACCTTTATTTGTTGGTACCATCTACTGGGAGACAACATGTATTAGGTCCATCCATCAGCTAGATTACCTGTCCATTGGTGGTTACCTTCAATTAAAAGAGGAAATATCTAAACTATGCTTGAATAGAGTGGCAGATTGACACTAAAGCAACATTAAAGACTGCCTGTTTCTAATCACAGGTAACAAAAAGCTAATCAACCTTCAAACTGTCAGCAGAGCAATTAATTACAAAATGTAATGAAATGTAAGTTTGATGTTAGCAAAGTTCAAAACTCACTCAGGATAAAAGAGAAAAATTAAATCAGCATGAGAGATGAAGAGGTCTGGGAAAAAAAAAAGAGATGGAGGCATATGTTTTCCTTGCCTTTTGACAGACACTCGTCCTCCTGCATGTTAAGGGAGGTAACAGGTCTGCAACATATTCTGTGGTGAGAATCACAAAAGGATTCACTCCATTCATATATAGTATATAACTCAATGGGTTTTAGCTAGCCCTGCCTATTTTTCAAACAGCCCTCAGACAAATCTTTTTTTGCCTGCCATGAGCAGTATTCTCTGCTATCAAGGCTGCATCAAAAGAAGCCTGGGCTGCTTGAAAAGAAGCGTGGTCAGCAAGTCAACAGAGGTGATCCTGCCCCTCTATTGCTCTCTTGTGAGACCTCATCTGGAGTACAGTTCTGGAATCCTCAACATAAGAAGGAACGGGTCCAGAAGAGGTTACAAAGATGATCAGAGGGCTGGAGAACCTCTGCTGTGAGGACAGGCTGAGAAAGTTTGTCTTGTCCAGCCTGGAGAAGAGAAGGCTCCTAGGTGACCTTATAGCAACATTCCAGTACCTGAAGGGGGCTTACAAGAAAGCTGAGATGGGACTGTTTACAAAGGCTTGCAATGATAGGACAAGGGGCAATGGGTATGAACTGGAGAGGGGCAGATTTAGACTAGACATTAGGAATAATTTCTACACTATGAGAGTGATGAGACACTGGAACAAGTTGCTTGGGGAAGTTGTGGATACGTCATCCCTGGAGGTGTTCAAGGCCAGGCTGGATGGGGCCTTGGGCAGCCTGATCTAGTGGGACATCCCTTCCCATGGCAAGGGGGTTGGAACTAGATGATCTTTAAGGTCTCTTCCAACTCAAACTATTCTATGATTCTAAGACAGCCTGTAACTTTTATTGTACTGCACAATAATAAATTTTGGTGAAACATTTGTAGCAGATTTTTTGGATGTCCATGTCACAAGGTGCCACAATGTAGTAAAACTAAAACAGAGCAGGTGCTCCTAGGAAAGGAAAAAAAATAATTAGGACAAGGAAAGACTGAAGGCTGTTGTGAATATTGCATCAATTGTCCTTGATAGTGTGGCCTGTGGAGTGTTACCCAGTAATGCTACGTACCTGAAATTGTATCATTAACAAAAAAAATCTTTTGGCATATCACGTGGCCATTCACTTTACAGAGAAAGGACATGCATCTCCTTCAGGCAGCTCATTACCAGATTTCCTAACAGGATGTGTTAAATCTTCCTCTTCTGCATGGCTAGTGATGATTACTACAGAACTGGGAACAAAGACTTAGGTCTTGCTTCAATGCCTCTAGTTTTGCCCAACTAACTGAATCAACTCTCAGCTGTTAGCAAAATCAAGGGTTGCACTTCAAACTTTATGCTCAACTGCTTCTTCTCAAAACCATTTCAGTTCTGCCCTTGGTCACAGTAGTGCATCTTCACTTTTCGTGCAGAACTAGGTGTAATGTTTTCTTACTCCACAATCCTCAGTCCCAGAGCTGTAGGGCTCATTTTATTAACAGGTTTGTTAGAACAGAATGAAGTACGTGGTACCAAGTTTCAGGGCTGACAGCTGGAAAGAGCGTTGTGTTATTAAGGTATAAAAAGGCTTTGCTTTTGGGGGAATTCAATTTTATTTGCAATAGATTCACATTAGTTTTCTACTTTATCATCCTAAGGCGATTAGAATTTACTATTTGGGGATTTTGGCTATGGATAATACATAACTATGTGACGATAGATTGATGTATTAAGCTGGCATTTGTTACCTGGTAGGAAGAACAAGAAATTACTCTGCTTTGTGGAGGTATCCCAGAAGATGTTAGTCAGATAAACTTCCCACTGAAATCAGATAAGGTATTAAAACAGAGCACTTGCTAAGAATTTAATGTGTATCTCATTATTTACTGACTTGAAAGAACGGAGAACATAGCAGTGGTATTCAGTACAGTGATAAAGACAATTCTTGCCCTTTACAGTTGAAATTCCAGAAGATAAGAGACAGATAAATCAAAGCACAGAACAAAACCATAAATGAAGAAATCAACTTGTATTTTGGACATTTTCTCCTCTGGAATAATTTGGCACAGTTGCCTCCTCCCAGTGACAACTCAGCTGTGTTTTTTAAGTAACCTAATCATCCATTTCATTAGCTGGGGAGGACAAGTTAATAGTGTGGCCTTCATATGAAAAAATTCTTCCAAAATATCTTGAATAAGATGAAGACACAGACCTGGATGTAACAGGGAATTGGAGGAAACAGTTTTATGGTCAAAGACAATGTAAAAGATAATGAATGGGTGACAGATTTGGTCCTGAGATTTAGGCTGAGGTAGGGATAAAAACAAGAACTTTAAAAGCAAGTGCTGAGCATGGGAAAAACTTAAACAGACAAATGACATGGTCCACCAAGGAAGCTACACTGAGTAGCAAAGCTGGATGGAAGCAACACCAGGAGGATAGAAAAAAAGAAGATTCAGCAGCTAGGATCAGGACCGGTGAGGCTATTGTCCCAATTAATTGAAAGAATGAGGAATCTTGCAAAAAGGACAAGTGAAATTAGAGATATGAGGAAAGGACAAGTTAATTCAAAATAATGATCCTTAATGGAAGGGAGTTGAAGGAATTTTTAAAAAAAAAAAAACCGCTTTTTAAGAAGGAGGTAACATCTATCATCTACAGTAGTCCTGATGATCTACCAGACCCTCAGAATAGTAGCCTGGGGATGCGAGTAGCAGAGATTATAGGGCAGGAATGGGGAGGAAGAGATGTTTGGGTTTGCTAGCAACAATAGACCTTGTGTTTCAGGCAAAAGAACCAAACCACTTATCTTTAGAAAAGCGAGAGACAGATGATACTTGAGTGCTCCCACTACGTATATTAATATAAAATATATATTTGTTCTTCATCCCCATCTAGGCAGATCTTCAGGTATATTATCTTGGTATCTTGGTTGTTTTCAGAATATTGCCTGACTGGCTGGGGAGGACTTCTGCAGAAATGCTACTACGACACAGAGAGGCCAGGGCTGAGAAATTCAGACACAATTTCTAGACTTCTCTGCTTTTATTAGCTTTCCTTCCTTTTGACCGTCTGCAGAATAACTTTAAAAAACTTACAAAAAACTGTTATCTCTTAATCATTCTTGGAATATTATGAAACAGAAAAGTACTTTGTCATGGAAGTGGTCTGTTTTCTGGTGGAGTTGTGTTCACATGGACATGTACAGGGCTTTACTGGCTAGCACTGAAATTTTACATACATAGGTATATTCATCTTCCTCTAGATTTTAATGATTTTATTTTGCAGCTTGTAAATTATATAACTTTCCATTCCCCAAAATACACTCTTTTTCACTTTCCACAACCAAAACCTAACACATTGAGCAGGGCCTGAGGATAAGGAGTGTGTAGAAGCTCAAGATTTTTTGGAGCAGAAACCATGAAACACACAAATGCAAAACTAGACTTCCATCATTCAGCACTGACAAAGAGCTTAAGTGCCAGTATTATGCTGAGATGGCCATCAAATAATGACAAAAATACTCATAATTATTTAAAATGGAAACAAGGCACAAATCTGTCATTAGCATCAATGGGATATTCACTTACGGTCATTATAGTTGTAGATATCAACCTATGTTCTCCTCTATGAAATGTGAAGTGATTATAAAAGTTAGATATATAATCAATGATTATATTGCCCACTTCCTGTGAGATATCACAACAGTAATTTGTCATCTCCAGAGGGAGGCCAAACAAGATGTCCCATTCCTGCCTATGGCAGCAAATGATGACCTAAGCAACAAGGACCATGTTGGTCTGTAGTATCATTCTTACCAATGTCTAGAGGTTATATCAAAAATATTTGGCTCTGAGCATTTTCTCCTCTGTTGTAAAAGCTAGTGTTTTCCAGCACACCTTCCTCAGTGCCTTTCCCTCAGCCATAGCAGATGTACTTTCCTTCCTTTTTCATCCCCTTTGACTATTCCCCCCTTCTAATCTCAAGTCTTGTATTTTTCCTCATTTGTCTTTTTTTCAGCAATGTCTCAACTGACCGCCTATTCACATTTGAATGCCAGGATGATATTTATCAAGTCTCTTCTTCTTACAGCCGTTCAAACTCCTCTTCAGGATGTGTGATTAGATAAAAGCTTCTCAGAAAGAAATTGCCTTTTGCTCCATGTTTGTTGAAAACATGATATAATGAACTATCTTTTTTTTTTGTTTGAGACTCCACAAAAACAAAGAACAGCTACTTCAGACATCACATATTGGCTCGTGTCAAACACCAATATTTATTTACTTTGAACTAAAGTAATTTTGAAATTTCACAGCTGAAAAATTATCTGAGCTGGCTCCAGCATAAGGTATCCTTTCATGTTCTCAAGCCTGCTGATAATCTCTTTCAGCTAAGGAAAATACAATCCGTTCCCACTTGAGTACACACAGTTTACGCAAGAAAGGAATTAGAGACATCCAGTTGATTAACTGCCTTTTTGACTTCTCTCTGCTTGGACTTTGTGTCAGATAGTCAGCATCTAGCAAGAATGCACTGCTGAGGAAGCTTTGGAGAGCAGCCCAGCAAGAACAGTGGCTGGAATGGAAACACAACAGAGGGTTTTCTCACGTGGTTACTGGTGCAGATTCAGAATTTTCCATCCCAGGTGTTGTTTTGATGAGAAATTTGTCTTCTTTTCAATAAAATGACTCTTGATTTTTTTTTTAAAAAAAGGATGAAAAGAAACGAATTAACAGAATTAGGAAGGTTCGTGTTGTGAAATACTCCTGGTGACATCCAAGGCATTTTACCCTATGGCTTGCACTCTAACAGCAGGGCTCAGTAGCTTTGTCTCCCAAACTGCACAGCCACATAATCTGCCGTGGTGAGCTTTCTCTCCTTACTATGCAACATAGAAACTGCTATGACATGCAGTGAAAGATGTCCTTCTGTGACAGATGGCATATGATTCCTTGTATTCTATAGCTACAAACTTCTAAGCTTTGGGACACTTCCTGAATTTTATAGGCACAATGATCATCTAGACTTTGGTGGTGCACTGACTTCTTTTTTCCTGCTGTGTAGTTTTATTCTGTATTAATTTTCTTCCTGGAGACTGAAGCTGACTGGAACAGTTTGTGTTGCTTCTGTCTAAATGAGAAAGAACATGAATTCATTAATCATGGCACAACCTGCTAATCCACAAAGAGGCACAAGGCACTCTAGGCTAGCTCCTGGACTAGGCAGTAATTCTGATGTCAAAACACTTGGAACTGGTGTGCTTCCCGGCAGCAGTGTGCAACCTGGATCTTTGACTTCTGGCTCCTGCCCTGCTTTCTCATTTCCTGGCAGACGAGTGTTAGAAGTGCTTTGAAGAATGTGCTGTGCTTTGAAGGATGTGCTGTGCTTTGAAGGAACAGCAAGAACTGCTGATGTGCTTATGAGGAGAGAGCATCCAGCCCTCCTCTGCCATAGAGAGAGTTTTTGCAAAAGCAGACCCTTTGTAGGAAGCAAGAAAAATGATAAGGGCATAAATGGGAAATCCTATGGGCTTCATTGATAGCGCAGTGCAAAGCATGTGAAAAATGGCTGAAAATAAGCTGCAGAAATGTGTTCTGCCTGCAAAGGGGTGTGTTCCCCCTCAATATGCATGAGCAGTAGTAACAATTCTGCAGGAGTGCCAATGAGAGTGTGAATGTGAAATGAAATTTAACAACTCCCTCTGCCCTTTAAACTATGCTTATGGAATTAAATGCAGAATCAGGGATCATAAAAAGAAATGTTCTTTTGAAAATAATAGTTTCAACTTTCTCTGAGTACTTTCTTCACTGTAAGTGTTTTTAAGAATTGATCAGCCACACTCATTTCTGCTGTGTATTAGCAGAAAATAGTTGGTCATCCATTAGTCTCCTGCTGAGTTTCAATTGCAGAGATATGACTGAAAGCTGGTATTATCTGTGACAGAGAGGCTTAAGAACCATATAGACTTCAATATTGTGTAGAAGACGTGAGTCAATAAGGCTTTTCAATAGTAGATTAATGTCATTAATTTGTATTCTCCCAGCATGCTGGGTTTGTAGCAGGCACAGTTCAGGTTCCTGATGAAAAGGGGTGGTCTCAGCCCCAAGAAGGCGAAGGATCTGCACTGCCTGTACTGGACAGACCAGGGACCAGAGAGGCAACACAATGGAGAAAATCAGAATGATATTTCTGAGCTCACATCTGAGGTCCTTGGTGGAGGCTGTTATACAAACCAGCTTTCTCTGCAAGTGCTCTAATGCCCTGCCTAGAAACAGAAACAACCATATACCTTTTAGCACTTACTTGCACAGACTAGGTTGCAATAAAGAGCTACTTTGGTATTATGGGAAAGAAGAAAGTAGGATCAGAGACAACTCATCCTTAACAAAAAAAGACAGAAAGACATATGTTTAAAAAAACCCCAAACAAACCCAAGTTTCTTTCAAAGCTGCTACTATAAGTGTGTATTGTACCACATAACCTTAATTTTCTTTGAACTCTATTGTTCATTTCTTGGTGATACCTCCATTTAAGCAGACTGACTTTGAGGACAACCAACGCTGTCCCTTTTTGCCTTGGGAGTGAACAGAGTCTTATGAAAGGAACTTTCTGAGAGACCTGTGTTACATCTCCTGTTTAATGTCCAAGCAAGGAAGTGAACCTGAGGCATGACAACGTGATTGGTCAAGGAGACAAGACAGGAATGAACACAGTACTTGTCTTCATCCAAATTATATGAAAAAACATTTTATATTTGTCATATATATGTTTCTTCCCTTCTTTACCAAAACCAGTGTTGAACATCTATCCAGCCAGGCACATATTCGGAGCCTGGCTGCAAGTATTGTTCACTTTTTGACAAGAAAAAAGAAAACCGAAGTTTTCTTCTCATGATGAGAGGAGACACCCTGTCATGAACCAATAAATTCAACCTTAAACTTTGAGAAATGAAAAAAATATTTTATCCTTCCTTGTGTAGTTCTTCAAGTAACTTTTGAAATTCTCCGGAGTGTTTTAAGCCTCAGCTAACACAATGTTATTCCATACAGTATTTTCCCCTAGAATGCTACGTTTTGTTTCATCTTTTCACTTCTGTAATTCTAATTCTTTGGTAAAACAGAAATCCTTTTTTAATTAGGCCTGGGTTATTGTGATAGAGGTGACCCCGTGCTGAGCAGCTTGGTGTAAAACCTAAGTTCCCTGCAAGGTAGACAAATGCATGAACATTAAATATTGTCACCATTTTAGGGCAAGGAACTGAAAGAAATGAGTCCTGGCTTTACAGGTGCTATCTTTGCAATCTTTTCACATGGCACAAACCTCACTTCTCTAACTTCTCTGCAGTGCCTGAGGAGCTTATCTGTAGTTGGTCATTAGCAAGAGTCTCAGACGTCAGCTGTCTTAAGTTTGAGATACAGACCCCAGGACACTGTGTTTCCCTGCTAGCGTTTATACAGTTGGAAAGTCCTCAGATTGAGGCAGCTTTCATTCTTTCTTCTCACACCTCTCCTTTTTTGGTGATCCTGCTTTGAAATGACCAGGGCACCAGCAATGGAATGTTATTTCAGCTCCTTGGAAAGCTATCACTGGCACCTGGTAAGGATTTGCCCTCATGCAACTATCATTTACAACAAACCCTAGAGATCAGCTGTGTTCCGCATAACTACTGCACAGCATTGTATTTACAGCTTTCCATTCTCCAGAACACCGACCTGGGTTAAGTGAGCAATGAAACACTGAAGAAAACATTCTTTAAAAAATCAGTGGAATTATTAACTACTAAAAAGCGGCAAAGCACTATGAAGTTTCTTTGATTATTTTTCAATTTATGTAACAAAACATTATTGAGAGGAAAGAATATAATCAATACTGAGTAGTATTACAGCTAGCTGTGCAGCAATTTAATGCTAGAAATGGATTAAGGTGACAGGAAAAGTCAATGCAGTCTTAAATTAAAGGTGAGGAAAGTCAATGAAAAGTCAAAGCTGGTTAGGAATCCATCAAGTAATAGAGGCTAAAGCTCTGGTAAGTACAAAGTGCCTTAGCAATCTTACTGTAGCTCTGGGTTTAACGTGTTCATTCAGAAGAATAACTGGGCATGTGTTTGTTCTCAGTCAGAACCATTAAACCATTTGAATTCATTGTTCAAAGAGGACTTGCCCAAAAAGAGCTCTCTGTTTGGTTAGGGTGGTTTTTCTAGGGAATAAAAAAATGGATTTTTTCCCCTCTGAGTTTTCTTTCTACTTTAGAAAAGTCCTTTTCCCTGAAAGAATCTACAAACTAAACTTAGTGGAGAACAGGATTATAACATTACCAGAGGAGCCACCTTTGGTTAAATAACGGGAATATGTTTTTTTCTTAAAGTTTTAGCTTAAGCAAAGCTTAGCTTTGTTATATTAGAACATACAATATGGAGAAAAGTTGTCTGCATTCCAGAAACACCTTTGCCTTTAATTCTCTGGGGGTTTAGAAACCCTTTACTACACTGAGAAAGCGCAATCTAATATTGTTCTTATATCTTAGACAAAATATAGTGCCACTTTGAATTATCATACCACTCAAAAACATCAGCATTCAACAATACTGGTGTGCTGTCAAATGGCTCTGCTGATGAGTCCTTGAATTCTTGGACTGTTACTAGTATGCACAACTGACCAGAAGAGACTGGAATTGTCACAGTCCTTTTGTTATGTTTTGTACATTAATATCTTGAATAGCTGTTGAGATTTCACTATTTCTTAAACTTCAACTAGTTTACACAGGAACTAGATCTGGTTTTTGCTAGTAATGAGCTAAAAAAACATACTGATTAGCAGAGTTGAGTTCTAGATCTTTTGTAGCTTTAAGTGATGGTTTTGTAGCATCACTTTTGATGATTCTAAAGCTTCAGTCAAGCTACATTTCAGTCTTTAGTCAGAGGTGACCTGGAAAATCTGTTTTACCTTTCTTGCAATTGCCAGTGCCTGAGACATTAGGCAGAGCTTTCTCTTGCTTTTAGCATCTCTCAACTGCATAACAGATCTTGAAGGAGCTTGGATCTCTTGCACCCTATGCTACCGGATAGATGGTTGTTGCAGTGCAGTCTTTGCTGTCCTGATGCTTAGCACTTACCCTACTAGAGAGAACAGCAGTAGTAGTCACAAACTGTACACGATCTCTAAAATCCTGTGTTTAACAAAGCTCCTTTATCTAGGCACAGTCTGTAGTATGAAGGTGTGCAAATCTGCTATCAATCTCCAGAACCAATAGGTGGTATTTCAGAACACAGTACTTGTTACATGAAATAGCAGTAAATCCACACTGCAGTATATCTCACATCTTTTACTCTCTGTAGATGACTGAAATTTCTGAAAAAACAGGGAAGATTGAAATCTCTGCCATCAGAAGATACAGAGAATGAGGCAAAGCAGTTAGCATACTACGCAGAGATTTTGGCACTGCCCTTTCTGTGAAAATTTTTTTTCTAATGTCCAGCCTGAACTTCTGAGCCTCTCTACCCTCCAACAGATCAACACTATCTCCCAGCTTAGTGTTGTCTGCAAACTTGCAGCTGCTGTTTCTTGGCTGGGTGGTCTGTAACAGACTCCCATCACAATATCTGCCTTCTTATGGGCTCCTCTGATTTTAACCCACAGGCACTCAATCCCATCATCACCATAATTGAGCTCAAGGGTATCAAAGCTCTCTCTAACACAGAGGGCTACCCTACCACCTCTCCTACCCTTTCTGTCCCGTCTGAAGAGTTTATACCCCACCAAAGCTACACTCCAGTTACATGAGTTGTCCCACCATGTTTCCATGATAACAACTACATCGTAGTCTCCTTGCCCTACAATAACTTCCAATTCCTCCTGCTTATTTCCCATGCTGCATGCATTGGTGTAAATGCACTTCAGCTGGGCTGGTGAACCCTCAGCTCAGATCTAACCTCTCACTGTTGTCCAACTTCACTGACTCCTCTGACTGATTACAAGTGCAACTGCAAAATATGTTGGCTTTTTTTTCAACAGCTAAAGAGCTCAATGCGGTGTTTGTGTGTCTAGTCTCCACAGAAACTCAGGGAAGAAGGTTTGCATATACAAGGCTTCAAGACTCTGCTTGATAATTGTTTTTCTGTCATTCTGTTGCTCATTAGCAAGAGTAAACACATGAAAGAAAATGGGCCATAATCAGGTCATTGATGCTGATTATTTACTTTTTTTCTTGTAGTGGAATACATGAAAGATGTTTGATGTCCATTGAAATGGTAGCATTGCTCTCTAGCAGAGAATATATACTGTTATTTAGAGATAAACACCGAGCAGAGTGTAACTTCAGTAGCAAAAGTCATCAGATTAGATTCATTGATGATGGTTATGTGAAAGGGTCTCTAAAATGACCCAACCATACCTACTTCTTTCTACAGAGAAACCAAATCCAGGCTTTCCTCTAATTTTAATCATTTCATCTGCAGACTTGTGAGGAATTTAGGCTTAGGAGACCACCCCAGCTGACTTGTTTCTGAGTCTGAAGCCACCATCAAACACTGTGTGGCAGCCTCAATCATTGCACTGATCTCCTTTATAGTCATGACATTTCCATGGAAGTGTTTTTCACCAAGTTGTATATGACCCATTTACAGTCAACCTTAGTGCTCAAGATGCCTTTGGTCTAGGATTGCTGTAGATAGCAAATCTCATGGTGTAAATACGACAGTAAGCCTGTCTTAGCTGGCTTGTGTTTCCTGACTGCTCCAAAAGCAGAGAAAGGAACCAGGGGCATCAGGGCATTTTTAGTGAGCTTCAGACTCGCTGCCACTGTGAGGGTATCCAGAATATTTGGCCTTGCAAAAAATAAGTGGGTCTGGGAAAGCTGATTACTGAAATATTTAGCAATTGCAATTGCTTAAAGTAAGAAATAGAAACTGGAGAGGAAAAACAAGCCAATTTTAATGAGATGTTGCTGCACTAAACACAGTTTTGCAGAGATTTTAAAGTCAGGCCTATAGTTCTGCTAATATTGTTTGCATTTGACCTTTCCCTCATAATCAAACTAAATTTGAATGAGTTTTCATTCTACAAATCCGTCACATACACAAGGTGTTCTAATCTTACTTGCACACCAAGGGAATTCGTTTCTCTAGCTAAATCCCTAACACAACATTACGCAGATAACTTGACAGCTTATGTAACAAACAGTTTGGGCTAGTGAATGTGTATGTGGAGTGTGGAGAAAAAAAGAATAAAATAAGAAACAGGTTCATATAGAAGGGAAAAGAGTGCAACAAATTATTCTGCTGTATTAATATTTATTTCAAGCATGCCAATGTAGAATGAGATGAGACACTGAAATTATCATGAAAAACATATTAGTGCTTAGTTGTTAAAGGAAAATCCAAGTGAAATGCTCTCAGGTCTAATCTACTCACGCTTACCTCACTGATATATTCCCTTCAGACTTCAGAAGAAGCAGGCTTACTCACAGCAGAGTTTTTATAATCTTTAATTTTATTATGGTTGCACCAAGTGATCTTAAACAATTTCTCTGCTCCTCCTAAGGGCCTGAACTGGCAGCTGCAGCAGAAACATGCAACATTTCTCAAGACTTCCCAAGACCTCATCCTTTCACTTGAAAAAAAAGCCAAACCTTAAGGAGCATGGCACAGAAAAAAAGCTTTTATGGTTTAAATGCTAGATCCAGCTATCATCAAAGATACTCTCATTTAGTCTCTTCTTTCTGCCTGAGTGTGGTCTGGACTGAGTGTGGTCTGCCTGAGTCTTGCTCAGGACTATGAAGACAGATGCAAGTCATAGTAGTATCCACTGCAGCAGAAGCTGGGAACAAAGCTTGCTTCTTTCCCTTCTGATTTCCCCTCTGTTGGCCTTTCAGAAAGACAGTATTTCAAAATGTGGAAACCACAAGCCATTGAATCAACCAATGAAAACTTTTTGTTGACCTGATTCATAAACTCACAGAAAACATTTAGTTTGGAGGGGACTTATGGAGATGACCAAGTCCAACACACTGCTCAGTGGAGGCCTGACAAGATTAGGCTGCTCAACTCTGGTTTACTTTTAGATATCTGCAAGGACGAGTGTTGTACAGCCTCTCTAGGCAACTTGTTTCAATATTTAGTCACTGCTATGGTAGAAGTTTTCTTTATATCCAAGAGGAATTTCCTTTATTTCGCATCAGGTCTATTGCCCTCTAATGCTGTCTCTGTGCACTTCTGAGAAGAATCTGTCTGGTTTTTCTGCACCATCCCATTAGGCAGTTGCAGACAGCAGTGAGATCTCCCTGAGCCATTCTTTCTCCAGCCTGAACAAAACCAGCCCTAAGCATCTTTTCCTTTTCCATGCTCCAGCACTCGACCATCTTGGTGGCCTATTGATTGACTCATTCCCATCTGTCAATGCCTTTCTTGTACTGGGCAGTCTGAAATCGTAATCACAAGAAGTCCTTGACCAAATCAGCCATTAATGAATAACGAAATTTCAGCAGAAACTTTGAGGTCTTCAGTTGAAATTTTCTTTAGTCTTGTATTGGGACACACCCATTTTAGCACTAAGACCTTTACAGGTTAAGAGCACTAGTTGTCACTTTGGAGTACAGACTTGCAAGAAACACCAACCTAACACATGAATTCACACTAGGATCTGAAATTAGGGCCTTGATGTACCATTTAATATAAAGATGGATGTCAGCCCCATCAATTCAGTGAAGTTGTTTCTCTAATCCTCTTATGTGAGTCAGTCCTTCTTCCTCAGAGAACACAGAGCTGCATTATCTCTGTTCTTCCAAGCTTACCTCAGGCAACCTATTCACAGATGAGGGCAGTCTTTTCCAGTCGCAAATTTACTGAAGAGACTAGAAGGACTTGTTGCAGATGGCATGCTGTGCCCGCTTCTGTAAGTTAAAGGCTGTTTTTGAAGTTTCTCTGTTCAGAAGATGCTGTTTTGACTTTTCTCACTAATACCACTAGTAATTTCATCAATGCACACCACACATGCAGGCAACAAGGTCACTGTTAATGTGCTACAACTTCAGAAACACAAAAGGATATCGAGATTGTTTCTCTGAGGGTCCTGGCACAGGCTGGATCTGACCAAATATCTAGTTCACCCTTGGTAAACTGTGCCTGTTAGTTCATATTTGTTTTTCATAACCTTTTATTTCACACTGTATTCTGTAAATTTGAAGAGTTTCAATATGCTATTTACCTCCTTCTATGTAAAAAAACATGGAAATATTTTTTTCCATTAATTTTAAAGGCACTTTTAAAGGCTTCCCATGAGACACACTAGACCACAGCAATGCCTCAGGACAGTTCTAAGCTCTCTGCTACCCTCTATGAACCCCCCAAAAATGGGATTTTGATACTAATTTTAAAACTTCAGCTGCCAGTAACAAACAATTATATATCATAATTCCCATTTCAGGATGAAGTATGCTTCACGCAGCTTAAAAGAATGGGGCCCATCCAATACATCTTTTATCTTTGTTTTCATTTTAAGATAGTTTGTTTCTCCAATGGAAAAAATGGTTTCATCTGAGATAACACAGACAGAACTGGTTTGCCAGCTATATTCAGTAATTCCAGTGTTGTTCTCTCCACTGATCCCATCCCATGTCTATTGGGAATTTTCCGTGTACTTTTATTCAAAGGCTGGCTGGTGGATTCTGTATAACTTCTGCTTTCTTTTTTTTTTTTTTTGGCTTTTTCTTTTTTAAGAAGGTAAGTGTGGTGAATGTGGTGACTTTATTTTTATCATGAGGGCTTTCCCAATGGGTAACCAGAGTGGTATGGCATTTGTGATAGAGAGAGGACAGCAATTACTTTGTTCACAGGATCAAAGCAGCATGTTTTGTAGTGCCACAGATGCTTTCTGGAATTTTAAATGCATAACAGTTAGCATAATATTGTTTGCTTTATCACTGCATCTCACAATCACTGTTTGTCTATGACATATGGCAAATCTAGGGCTTTACTGTGGCTTGTAACATGCAGCAATCATGTGGTGGGTATTTAGGAGCCTGACACCATAGAGAAATTTTGCTGATTTTGCCCAAATGACCCTTGGAACATGTTCTTTGGGGAAGCTAAAAAGAAGCCATCTGTATAAGCCATTTATCGACTATGGGAAAAGAAAGGGAGGGAAGGGCACACCTATGGCCTCTCCAAGGTCTCTTCCATGCCCTGTGATGTACTGATGTTACACAAGTCCTGCGCCAGATGCACAGAATCATGAAGACCACTTTGTATAAAGGGCTAGATCAAGGCAGTATGTGACTTACTGTTTGAGGAAAGAGAAAGGACTCTGCACCAAAGACAGGGTGAACAAAGGTTTTAAAATCTGTCAGGGTACAAACTGACCAGTTTTGAACAGTCTCAGCCCAGACACTATCTATGACTCTAAATATTAAAAGAGCAAGGAAATTCACTTTGGAAAGAACTGTTGGGGCAGTAGAATTTGATCAAATCCATCTTAGCTCATGACAGATGTAGGACCTTGAGCTGAATAATGGTGTGAGTGATGCATGAACCATTCACCTTTAAGAAGTTATTGTCCCTACTTCAGCTTACAGAGAAATGAGAGGCACAGAGAATAAGTGATGTGCCCACAGTCAGAGTCAAAATCTATGGCATGAATAGGAACAATATCCTGATCTATTGAATCCCAGTTCTACATTTGAACTGCAATGTGACCCTTTCTTCATTTTAGGGACAGATAGTTAGAGGACTTAGCAATATAAAAATAGTTTAATAATCCTGGAAAACATGCCACAAATCCATAGCTGTTGTATATAAATACCTCTCAGATATCAGTTCACATCCCAATCTGTCCTCCATTCCTTTTTATGGTTCAATAAGGTGTCGCATAAAATTAGACTGAGAAGTTAACACACTAAGCATTTATTGATCTCAATAAGTTACAGTCAAATATGGCCAGTGTCTTAGTGAAGAGAAATAAAAGATTATCTACATTGCTCATAAAGTAACCACAGTACAATACAAAATATTTGTTATTTATCAGGAAAAAAAAATACTAAGGACTTTAATTCTTACAGTACCAAATATCTAGGATGAACTTTGCCTGAATCACTTGTAATATATCAGAAATAGCTAATATGTTCTCTTGTCACTATAAAAGTCCTTGCCTAAAGTCTAAGATTTCTATCAAAAGTTATTTCAGTTCTAAACTAGCAACATTAAACAGACACTAGTCACTGCTTTGTACTTCCTGGGACAGAGTATCAAGCAGGAGACTAAAATTAGCTCTTTCTTTTTTTAATGGAAAGCCTTTCTTCACTACAGTTCCCTGGGAAGCCTACCCTTGCCCTCTCTGCACACATTAGTAGAGAAGAAAAGTCTCAAACTCTGCAGGCAAAATCTTTACTTTCCTCAAGGTGATGGCAAAATATCGATCGGCTGTAGTTTCACTCCTGCCACTTAGTAAGAAACAAGAGGAAAATAAGCCCGTAACAAAGATCTCTTACAAGTCTCAGTCTCTGATGGTTGTGTTTGGATGACCAGCCACTGAAGCTACATATTTTTGCCACTCATTTTATCACAGAATCATTAAGTTGAAAAAGACCCCCAGGATCATCAAGTCCAACCATTCCTATCATGCCCCTCAGCACCTCATCCACCCATCTTTTATATACCTCCAGGGAAGGTGACTTAACCACCTCCCTGGACAGCCCATTCCAGTGCCCAGTGACCCTTTCTGTGAAAAAAATTTATTTCTCATGTCAAGCCTGAACCTTCCATGGTGGTACTTGACGTCATTCCCTCTTGTCCTGTCCCCTGTCACTTGGGAGAAGAGGCCAGCTCCCTCCTCTCCACAACCTCCTTTCAGGTAGTTATAGAGAGCAATGAGGTCTCCTCTCAGCCTTCTCTTCTCTAGGATAAACAACCCCAGCTCTCTCAGCCGCTCCTCATAAGGTCTGTTCTCCAGCTCCTTCACCAGCTTTGTCACTCTCCTCTGGACTCACTCCAGAGTCTCAACATCCTTCTTGTGGTGAGGGGCCCA
>WAAB01001415.1:89047-163714 GCA_013389865.1 Piaya cayana | reverse complement strand
ACCTGTCCAGGCCAGAGGCTGACAGTTTCCGTAGCAGAATGCTGTGAGAAACTGTATCAAAGGCTTTACTGAAGTCTAAGAAGACCACATCCACAACCTTTCCCTCATCCAGTCGGTGTGTCACTTTTTCATAGAAGGCAATCAGGTTAGTTTGGCAAGACCTACCTTTTGCAACCCCATGTTGGCTGAACCTGATCACCTGGTTCCCTTGCATGTGCATTTTTATATGGCTGAGAGCAAGAGGCATCATTTGTTAGAGACAAGGAAACTCTTGTTAATCCTTAGATGTCCTTGCTTTGATCTAGCAAAACTTTTGGAGCCAAGAATGATGTAGCACTTCAGTGACTTGCAGATTCTTGAAGAGAGAAAGTGTGAGGGTAAGGCAAGACAATTCCTCTTCAGCCTCTGAACAGAAAGGTGATTAATTTCTCTTTTACAAATGCTCAATGTAGTTTAGAGTAGACATGGCCTAAAGGGCATCCTGATGACACTCAGTTTTGTATTTCTACCTCAGAAATCTTAATGAATGTTTTCGAACATCTCACAAAACCTCTTGGTGAGGAACTGGATGAATGAATTACAACCTGAGTAACTAAGAACTTGGAAAAGCATAAAAGCGACTTGAAAAAATGATGCTGTTTTGTCCTGTCACAGTCATAGTCATTATTATTCAAATTCTCCTAGCACAAGGAATTCAGGCCTTGACACTCAAAGTCACGGGTTTCAGTGAAAATTAGGGACCTGGTTGCCTTTTGGAGAGTTTGTACTTTCCTGAAAGTTTCAAAACAGATTCTTTCTTGGAGGCCCTTACCACATGCCACAAAGTTTCCTCAATACTGGTATGTACTCTAAGCTTCCTCTTAGCAACCATTGTCCTGTCTGTTCATCAACATTTGCCATCACACCATCAAACCTCATAGCTCAACTTAACTGAATGCCCCAGCAGGTTTCCATTTCCTTCAGTCCTAGAGAAAGCAGGTAAGTGATGAACACTCTGTCATTCCTACTGACAATGTAGAAGTCAGAACAACAAAAAAAAAAAAGATATCTTCACATTCACCAGGTCATTTAAACATTAATAAACCTTTTGTCTCATCCCTGCCCTTTGACTGGCACCATCCACAGCAGTTGGGCAGAGGGGAGCTCAGTCAGTGTTGCTGCTGACACTTGGACAGACCTTGGTGCCTCACTGAACTGCACCATGCAGACCTACTGCTCTTTAAAGCTCCCTCTGCGGCACATCAGCATTACTTCACAAGAACCACAATCACACTGACAAGCATGCAAAAAAGAGTAAAATAAAGAAATGTAAAAATATGGGTTTGATAGATAAATGGCAATTGCATTGAATTGCCTTCCTTCACAACAGCACATCATTGCATTTCACTTCAGCAAAACTATTTAAAATAGACCTTGGCCAGTATTTGGCAAATAATGGGGGGCAGAAAGAAGTAATGCTCTATGAAGTACTCTGTGAAGTACAGTACTCCTCTCCTATCCTAGAGGCTGTGAAATGTCACTATTATTACTGTATTACTGGATACCAAATAAAGTCTGGACTCACAGAATCACAGAATCACTAGGCTGGAAAATACCTCCAGGATCATCAAGTCCAAACATCCCTATCAACCACTAAACCATGCCCCGGAACTCATAAGCCTATGGTAGCATTTATGCTGAACAAAACTCCTCTGTAACAGAACTCCATAGACAATAGAAACTCTTAGACTGCAAAAGTTTCTCAGCAGAAGACACCTGGCAAGCAAAACTTGCTGATAAAGAATATTCTTGAAACTATCCTAAAAATCCTGTGACCAGTAGAAAAATTTAAGACAGGCATTTGGAAATGTAGTCATCTGGGCAGAGGGAGAGAGCTATATGGAAATGAGAACATGAATATGATAAAAGCCTTTCTTCCTCCCAGTCCTACTTGCTTTAAAATTGCACTTTGTATTACTTTTTCCTGCAAAGTTGAAATGAGATTACTTCCACTTTTTAGTACACCTGTTGATGACAACTGTCAGCATCTCATTGATTCTTGCAATAGATCATGGCTTGTCTATGGAAATTTACCTCTGGAAATAAGTGACTCAGTGCCAACCTCAGTTCCTTTTCTTAAAATAACAAAAGGCACCCACAAGCTTCAGTCCTAATGGTCAATGGGGAATTAGAAAATATAACACAAATACCTGCTTGCAACCAGGCTTACAAATCAGATAGCAAACATCATAAATCTAACCTTTCATTCAAGCTTGTCATTTTCAAGCCAGCCTCTTATCATATCATATTTCCAGCACATGTCAGAGTGGTCAAAGTCCCTGAGTAGGATGAGAGCTTGCAAGCGTGAAGTCTCCTGTAGCTGGAGGAAGAAGGCTTCATCAGTTGACTCTCCTTGATTAGGTGGCCTGTAGCATACACCAACCACAGGGTTCCAGTTGGTTCCTCTGTGTTTAATTCTGACCCACAAGCTTTCGATCTGTTCATGACTGCTCTTCAACAACAGCTCTTCACATTCTATCCCTTTCCTGAGACAGAGAGCAACACCACCACCCCTCTTTCCCAGTCTGACCCTTCTGAATAGCCTGTAGATGTCAATAGCCACACTCCAGTCATGGGATACATCCCACAAAGTTTCAGACAGGAACTAGGTAATAGCTTTCTAGTAGCACAGTAGCTTCCACCTCCTCCTGTTTGTTACCCAAGCATTGTGCGCTTGTGTAAAGGCACTTCAGATGGGCTGCCGGTTGCATCACCTTCCCAATGGACATCTATAAGATGTTTTAGAGAATTATCCACTTGACCCCTGCCACCTGTCCTCCCATTGCTTGTTACAGGCTAGCCTGATATTTTCCCCCTTCCCCTTCTCATCTAGTTTAAAGACCTATCTACAAGCCCTACAAGCTCCACCTCTGAGAAATGTGTCTCCCATCTAATACCTGTAGTCCTGGTGCTGTGTAGGTCATCCCATTATCAAAAATCCCAATGTTGTTGCAGTGACCTCAGCCATGAAGCCATGTATTAATAGACTGGATCCATCTGAGCTGCACTATGTCATCACCCATAACTGGAAGGAGGGAAGAGAAGTCACCTGGGATTCAGATTCCCTCAGTAGATGTCCCAAGGCCCTAACTGTAACTATGAGGAGAGTGATTGCCTCCTGATTTCTAGTGAAAAATACAACTTTTGATAATAGAAAGTAGAAAACAAAGCCTTATCCCAGTAGAACTTTTTTTTTATCACTTCTGAGCATATGTCCAAGCTTCTTAGCTTTTTATGTGTTAGCTGATTCCTCTGAAGTAAGAAAACTGTAAGTATCTTTGTTGTTGTGGATGCATCATGCTGACTACAATCAGTAGAACTTGCACTACAATGGAGAGCATGTAAATCCTTTACAGCAACACCATTCCCCAAACATCAAAATAGGAACTTTGTATTGCCTTAACAGTCCTGGATTACATCAAAGAGAAACACAACAAATATGCAGCAAGGGAAGATGCTCTTGAAACAGATTTTTTGTAAGATTCTATGTTCTGGGATGTTTTATTTGCATGCTGTGGGACTGAGCAATTAGGCATTTCAGTAGTATGAGGCTCTGAGTACAAGAAAAAGTAGTTCAAGACAAGACTTTCAAGAGCACAAGTACACATTTGAGAGAAGAAAAAGGATTCATTTTGTAAAATATAACTTTTAAAAGTCTGTGGGTTGTTTCTTTTTATCAAAGAATGTAATAAAAGTCTGAAGTGTAATAATTGGTTATGACTGATTAAAATGGAAACCTTCTGAGCCTGCCTGCATGTCCCAGGTTGTATAGATGTGGTAGATGCCGTTCACGGCACTCCTTTACCAAGGAATTCTCAGATATGCAAGGATACACAGCCTCTTTAAAAGCTAAATCATGACATGAGATATGGCATTAAAATGACCTGCTTTATCCTGCTTTACATGTATAACTCGACAGTTTTGTACATACAGTTGTGTATGTGTGTGTGAGTTTGGACCTGAAGACATGAAAACAAACACACTGTCCCTCAGTGCATAACATGCTGTTTACAACTGCTCTCATGCATACTAAGGGAAACTCATGAGTGTTTGCATTCACAGCACCATTTTGCTGGTACTTACTGAGAAATCAGACCTATTATAGATGACATGATGCACTTCTGCTAATGGTGGTGAACTGGAGTAAATAAAATCATGTTCAGTTCTTTCAAAAGGTATTCCTTGATAAGGGTCCGTGTCAAAGCAGCAACACAAGCACAGGAGAGAAATCTAAATAACCAAAAAGACAAATCAAAACAGACAATCAACAAACCCCAGTAAAACGAGGAAAGGTTAGTGTTTTTCCTATCTGTGTGCTTATCAGCTCTAAATAATATCCTGTCCTTGTGGCTCTTTAGCTGCTAGATATCCCTACTGCAGCAGGAAGGTTATTGCACATGCAGAATGTCAAGCCAACAGTGCGGTAGAGATGCAGGGACTCTGACAATCATCAAAGCAACAGTGATGGATGGACTGTTGACTACAGATGACAGCAAGAAAATAATAAGAAGATATGGCAGAAGGCAGTAGCTGAGGTTTACACTGAGAGAAGCTGCAGAAGTAAAGATGCCACATTCCCATATGTCATGAATAAACAGGAATGAGTCTGGTAATTCCATGGGAAGTGTTAATATGGTGTGCTTATTCAGTGTCTTAAACCTACGTATATAAGATGTGTGTAAATATATGCCAGCATAAATCAGATTCATTTTGGATTTTTGGATTAAAAGTTTTTAGTGTGGATTCCATTTCCCAACAAAAAAATCCAGGCTTTGAAGAAAAGATGTTTTCCACAAATATGTCTTATTTACTTGAGAGATATTTTTGTTACAAAAAAAAGGAATAATATCAGAAAGAATCTTCTCAGGTTTCTTGTGAAAAAATAGGCCAGGGTAAAATTATCCTGTAGACGTATTGGGTTTTTGTGGTGTACAAGGAAAAAGCACAATGAAAATACAAGTTTGCATAGAGGAGAGGTACAACAGAAATAAAAAAAAGCAAAACATCTATGCTCAATCGTTTTTCCTTTTTCTGAGATTTTCAATCATTTCACATGTATTAATACTTGTAACACTGGAATGAAAACACCTCTGGAGGTATTGTATCTGCATTATAGCCCTGGAATTTTATTAGAAGTGTTGTGCAATTTTTTTCAAAACTTTGAGTGAAGAGGAAGGTGAAGTCAGAGAAATTTTCCTTACACCAGCACATTTTATTTTTCCTCCACCGCATTGCAGTATAACAACTGCTTTGGTTGGCAGAATGACATTTCATTACCTAGACATATGGGAACTGATTTAAAAAATAGCTAAAGAATGTAAGTATCCAATTAATAGTAATAGTTGAGTATTAATTCCCATTGACTGAAAATTTTTACTTAGTAGAGTAAGTATGAACTGTGTATAAATCCATGAAGACTACCTGCCTAAACTAGTCAAATGAAGGACTTTCTGACCTATTCTTTTTGATTACTAACTCAGGATTTATACTTGTCATTCTATGACTAAATAGAAAATGTCATTTATTGTCATGATACTACATCCTTGTTGTAACCACAGAAGCAGCACATGTCTCTAACAACCAGGTTGCATAATTTTCCACTTCTTTGTGTAAAATCTCGAGAAAGGGGGGCTGCATTCCAGCGATATCTTTTACTGGAGGAACAGCATTTCAGAAGTTTTTGAAGGGTAGGGAAGAATAAATTATTTCCCTAGTTAAAAGCAAATCTTCCTCACTCTTTTCAAATGTATCTAGGAGGCTGGGAAGGGAAAGGTAATATTTAAAAAGAAAATAGGACTTTTATAGAAGCACTGTCTAGGAAGACAGGAATTGGACAAAATCATTAACAATTGAAATTATATTCTGCACATCTGCCATGAATTTGCATAATGCTAACTTAACTCGTGTTCAAATCAAAGTCAGTTCAAGTAAACAGAAAAGTCCCTGATTGAATTAATTAATTTTGGAGATAAGAAAGGCTAAAAAGCAAGTATTTGCAGGTTTACTTCGCAAGCAGATTGTAGCTTACAGTAGAGTGCAGTGAAAAATATTCTATTCATGCACAGTTGTGTTATCATAATTGCCAAAATGGTTCAGAATCATTTTTGTTATTAAGGCACTAATGAACCTTTAAACGCATGCTGAGTCCCAATGATGTTATAGATTTACTTGCAGGAAAAGGAGTGAAAGCCTTTTGCATGTTTGAGGTAGAAATGTTAATACTTTAAGAAAGAATTATTATAATGTGACTTTATCTGAAACTGAGGCATCTTGTCTAAGCTAGTCACTTCTGTGCCATATAAAGTCATTGGAAATGGATAGAAACCACAGAGGTAACTCCTGAGCAAATGAAAATGTAAGAATAGGGGCATACAGACCACCCATCCCTCCACTGTGTCTCCAGAAGTGGTCAGCATTACATATCAAGTGGAAAGTACCAGAGCAGCTGAAACAAGTGGTCAAAATGCCCTATAATAGAGGGGTATAAGAGAGTGCACAGCTCAGTCTCTCCAGTGCTTCTCTCTTGTGTCTGGCCACAGGAAGAATGGAGCTGCCTAAATGCCTCATTTGTAAATGATGCAGTCTGTTGTGATGGTGTTTGTCCATGTCCAGCAGTTTCTCACCACACAGTGTCCACCCACCTGAGTAGCTGCTTTAACAAAGTCTGTGCAGTTACTAATTCAGCTGAGTTAAAATGTATCTAAATGCACCAGAAGGCTTTCCACAGCACTGCTTGCAGGGCAGTCACAATACCTGCCATCGATCCTGCAGTAAACCAACACAAGAAGCCATTCCAAAAGACTATTATTCCCTGAGCTCAGCACAGCAGGCATGAAACCTAGTTAATGCACAGCTAGCACAAGGAGTTGCTGAGCCGGTCTTTACAGCAGCTATGGCTCTGCTCCCCAGACTGTGATCACTGAATTGGCATATTACTTATAAATCTTTGACCAACAATATTTATCTTTTATTTTAGAATGATCAGTGGCATGTTGGTTTTCTTTGTATGTCTTGCACAAATTAATCTCAGCCTACAGACACATCTATGATGTTGCATGTACGTACGCATGCAAAAAATCTTGCCAGATGCAGGAGAATCAGTAGGAAGGTGCCAGATTACACTAGATTGATCCTGACACCTGGGTCTCCATATGGGATGTCAGTCTTCCGTTCACAGATGGTTGTGAACTGACTATGTATATAAATTTATAATTAATTCTCCTTTATTCTAATGGAAAGCAGAAGTCTTTTAGATAATCATTCAGGGTAAATAACGAGCAGACCAGTCATTTTAATATTAAAGTATAGCTAAAAATAGCCGTCCTTGAAATAGCAGATATTTTTAAAGTTATTTACTAATAAGGCTGTCTGCTGTATGAATCATGACCTGATGCTGGTAACTTGGCAACTGCATTAGTTATTTTATATCTGGCAGCTCACACTGCTTGAAGAGGTTGAGCAGATCTTTTCTATATCCAATCTCATATTCTAGTGCTGTTCTAATTGTGACACATGGAGAGCCGATTGCTTCCATCTCTGATGGGAACCTAGTAATTGCAAGGACTTCAGACATTCCTTATTGCTGATGTTGTGAATTTTGGAGGAAAACTACCACAAAACAAGGATTCATTCTGTTAAGAAGCATATTCATGAACCGTTCAAGGCACTTGGAGGCTGGAGGATAAACAGAAGTTTAAAAAGATTAAATGAACAAAAGAATGAAAACTGACATTTTTTCTCCAGTCCCAGGCAAAACATTGTCTCTGTCTCCAGATCACTCTTAAAATGCATTTCAGGCTATTACCAGAAAAAAAAAATAGTTATCAAATATAGATCTAAAAAACCTCAGATCTACTTGTTTTCCTGTTAAAGGATGAAGGCAGAAGAATGGAGATTACCTACCTGAAAGCCAGGCTGAAAGGAATAGAAGCAGCAATAAAATAAGAAATGTTTAATGTTTTAGGAAACATACAAGGTTAAATATCCTATTAACTATCATGAGCAAATGGCACGCCTGCAATTAGCACTTAATCAAATCTGAGGAAGGGACTCAAATGTATTGACTTTATGACCCCTTTACTAATTACCTACTTCCATCTATGAAATTTTCTTATTAAAATCAAAGTTATACCTACTAACATTGGATTTGATCTAATATTACAGAAAATCTCATATTATCTAAATAATACCTACACAATCTCCTGGAAGAAAGTTAGAAGGAAGGTTAAACACTGTTATATCCACTCTGGAGGTAATATAACTGAAGCAGACATGGAGACAAAAAGAAGGGAAAGCCAGCAAGACACAATACGTCTGGAAAAAGTGCAAGTGTCTTTCTCTTTCTCTGTCTCTAAATTCTGTAATATCTTGTGTTTTTTTCAAACAACTTACTCCACATTGACTATGTCTATACTGCTAAATAAACTGTGACAAAGGTCGCAGGAATGATAACTCACTCATTTACAGAGGCAAACTTTTAGAAGAAACTCTGGCATGATTTTGCCCTAAGCCAATAATTTCCTTCCTAAATATTCTCAGGCAAGATTCAAAAGTTGGCATGGCCAAGTTGTCATTCCCACGGGCTGTGTGAGGCTAACCTGTTTTGGGACTCGTGAATGCAGGCTAGAGCATACCAGCTAGGCTCAGTACTGGCAAACAGTCCTGGACATGTTTAATTTACCTGTATGGTCACAAACAACTCGGGAACATGGTGCTCTCTAGAAATAATACAAACTAAATTTGGTTGATAGCAATAAGCAATTTTAGGATCTTCTAACTCACTGCAGAAGCTACAGACAGACACATTAGGGTGACAGAAAGGACTGGATTGTACTGGGTCTCAATTTTAAATTTTGTTGAAGATGAATGCCTGTGCTTTTTCCAAAAAACTCTTTTTGTAACATTGCTGTTTTACACAGATAATTATATTTGCAGCACAGAAACTGCTGTCAAAGGGCTAGCATATTTTTTCTCATCCAGAGTCCTTGCTTCTTTCTGCTCAGTAGACTTTGAATCAGACAGTGAAGAAACATATTTTTCTGTTACCAAATGCAATCAATTTTAAGTCCAGGTCTGAATCTATTTTATGACACGGAGAAAATGTATTAATTTCCCCTTTATCTCTGCTTCTGGAAATGTATCTTTTCTTAAATTAAAGTGTCTAAAAATTGCTAGTACCTTTGATTTATTCCTCTGGAACGGGAAGGGACACCCTAATACATTTTTAGATCTGACCACCACTGAAAGCATTCTGTGCATAAAAAACCTGCACAAAATTTATAGAGAAAAGTAATAGGATTGTTGTCTATGGATGAGGAACAAATGGAACAGTCTCACCATGTTTTCAAAATGTGTAGAAATTAGCATCTAACCATGATCCTAGTACACATTGAAGTGCAGCTTCTCAGGACACCCAAGTCACAGATAAAGGACAGTGAGTAAATCCTGACAACTCGTGGAGGTGGGATGGGGTTCAGAGACAAATCACCATAAGGCCCAAAAGGGTACAAAAAGGCAGGAGAAGCAATCATCATGATTCCCAAATAAGGAAACAAGATCAGGACTCAATTAATGGTGTCCTGTCCTCCATAAGGAACCTTGGAAGACCACCTGAATTCAGGCATCTTTGATGCTGGACAGACTGCGGGTGTATGTAAATTCTTGTGCGTGTCTGTGGGACTGTAGGAGTGCGTGAGTGAAATCAGTATTGTTGTAAAGTAAACCACCTTCCAGTCCCATTTTCAGGGAGAGGTAAGAGCAAGGCAGCTCCATGAGAGGAGATTAGCCAGGAGCAGAGAGTGACCATGCATATGTAGCAAAGACTGAGGTAGCTGTGCTATGGCGAGTGGAATATGTATGTTGGTCTTAGCTTTGCGTATCTAAATAAGAGTGCTCTGTTTCAGTGTAGAGATAGCCTAATTTTCACAGATCTACCCTGTTATGTGGGATATTCTGCAGTACTTAAGAGGTAAACATTTGCATGTCTTTGTTGAGTATGCGGCCATTCAATAGACACTGTTGTGTGATAAATCCAGAAGACCTACTTAATGTAAGAAAGACATTTCCTCTGGACACCTCATATTCACCTGGAAAAGGTGTAAAATCATTGAGTTTAGATGACTAAAAGGATCTCCAGAGAATCCAGCAAGCTAAACCTTGAACAAAGACCATCAGTTCTAAGATGAAAACTTATTATTAAAAATGTCAACAAAAACCCCAATATCCCCTAAAATAGATAAGGTGGAAATTAAACAGCAAGATATGATTACAGAAAAAGTAGAAGAAAAATGTAACCTATTTTTGTCCAATTCTGCTATCAATTTTAGAATTTGTATTCCAAATTTAACACCAGTAGGAAAGAAATTCAACAATATACAGGGAAATGGGCAGAATGAATGAAAGAAATCTTAATCAGAACTATAATAAAATAATGGACAAGGAACTGGAAGTTTAAAAAAATTTAGTGAAGTGTATAAATGTATGTTTATATACATCAACAGTCTGAGTGTGGATGATGAGTACACCTATTGTAAACATGCATGGATAAAAAAAATACCTAAAGCAAAATAGGTTAAATCAGCACAAGATATCTTAGACAACACAACTGCCAGCTACTGTAAAATGCTTCAGTGCAGGAATAACTCATTGAAAGTCCTATGGAGAAAGATGAGGGAGGAGAAGAATGAAGAAATACTAGTTGCTATATGCAAGATCTTATCAAATATTAACACAGCATTTGACACATGAGGAACTGTTAATATTCCTGTGAAAGTATATTACTGAAATTACCTGCATTTCTGATTTATTTTAGGAAAATAATTTTTTCTTCTTTGTCCTTTCATTTCCCTAGAATTCATTTAAAAATCAGATTTCATATCTGTCATTCTCTTGTCCAAATTATTTGTACAGTTCTTATTTAAAATTGGTGATTTGGTTTAGGGCCATAAGTAGAATTATTCCTTGCCTAAGGTTTCAATGAGGTGGCAAGATAATTCATTCTGAAAGCAATCTCTGTAGAGTTCATTTCAATTTATTACTCATTTTAAGTGAACTAATCTAAATTAAAATCTCCTTGAATCAATAACTCATTTTTATCATAGAATATTCTGACTATATCATACAAATCATCCAGCTGCTCCTGTATCTAGCAAAACTAAAATGGCTTTATGGTGGGGATAAGCTTTTTTTCTACCAAATGGACTTATACACAAATGCAACTTAGGGTAATCAGCATTACAGCAAAACCCTCCCCAAGCTGTACACCTCTCAGAACATTAGCATTTTGTTTGTCAGTCAGCACACTCTAACTGTTTATCTTTGCAGTACTACAGGATTATCCAAGTAAAACAGTAGTAAAATACTAAAAAGGTGCAGAAATTAATATCTGATATGGAATAGAATTAATTTTTCACCCTTTCACCTTCCTATTTTAGTTATCAAAATCAATAGCCAGTTTGCATTTCTTGTAACAAACATCATTGTATTCTTTTTGCAACTGATTCTAATGCTTTTGCTTTTGTAGGGATGGAGTGAAAGAATTTTCTGAACAGATCTTGTATTAATGTTGCATCTTTCTGAGAAAGTAATGGCAGTTATAAAGTAAGGGATGGAGAGTTTGTTCTCCTGACAATGGCCATAAAAAACTTTTAGACTTACTGAGACATGTCTTGTTCTTTCCATTATACTTTTATGTTCCTCTTGTATTATGTAGTCTACAGTCAATTCATAAAATACAATAAAAATCCTGCTTTATACACATGAATTGGCATGCCTGCATAAAATAGGCATTGCAGGTACTTTATGTCTAGAATCCCAAGTATCCCTGCATATTTCTTTCTGGTTTTTTTTTTCATTTTTACCTCTTGGCCTTCTCAGTTATGCTTATGATTTTTCAAGTGCAAGAGATATGAAAAAATATTTCAAAATGCTCTCTTTCAGCAAAGCACTTCAGCAGGTACCTACCTTTAGTTGTACAAATGGTTCCTTTGAAGTTCTTTGGACTTAAAGACAAAAATACCTTGCTACTTTATGTCTCAGTGCTATGGAGAACTGAATACTCTGTGCACCAACAGCACTCTTTAGCACATGGTTAACCTAAAACAAGATTAGTTCTACTCTAATGCCTAAACTTGAGCACAGACTTTGAGAGCCCAGAAGAACCAGCAACAGATGCTACAGCTACATTACTGCAATGAAGCTTTCATCCATATCTGGGCATGCCATAATGAAGTCTTGATACCCTGAGGAAAAGTTAGTCACATCCTTCCTCCCATCTAATACACCCCAGGAGGTGTTTTTTGACTGACTAGAGGACAAGAAATCCAGCACACATCAGGAGCTATATCTGGCCATGGCACTGACTTCAAATCACATTGCTGTCAGACAGTTTGTAGGTGTTAGAACCAAAAAGGGTCTGCAAGACATGCCACAAGAGACATGCAATTACAAGGGGATGCACATGGATAGGCTGTAAGTTGCATGAACTATTTATCCCTTAACAGGGCTCACAGTATGCAAGAGCATTCAAGGCCTCATTTTCTAAAATGCTTATGCATAGCCCTTGGTCAGGGTTCCTTACAGAATCACTGCTGCATGGTCATGTTGTGCCTTTAGATCTAAGGAAACAGTGCACTGTAAATAGATAAGTGATTGTGTGGTCACATTTCAAAAGAAATCACTTACAAATAAATCAAAATTAATCATCTGAAGATTTAAGACTGTGCCATTCATGCCCATGAAACTGTCTTTACTCAGAAAAACTACTGTACTATTTAGCCCTTAAAGTACAACATACAAAGGTTACTCTTTTTAGATTGATTGACTCAGTTTGGGGTTCTTCCCTTTAGGTGGAGGAATGGACTGTATAAAGCTAAACTATGCCATAGTTCTGAAGTATATACAAACCATAAACTACATTCTGTGGTTCACTGGTTCTCTGTCTTTCTAAAAAGTACATGGGTATACTATAAAAGAAAGGCACTACTTACACCTTTGTGGAGCTTGTTTTGAAAGAAAACATCAGTCTTTTGAACTGGCAGGTTTTATGAGAACAAATCTGGATTTTCCAACACCTTCTTCCAGCTTTATGCCTGCTCTTCCATACTGCCAACCTCTTTTACCTCCTTTAGGGGTAAAAGTCTACTGGAGCCCAGATTAGAAGCATTTCCACCAGATTTCTAAAAAGCAGTTCCTCTATGTAACTGCTGTTGTGCCTAACATCTTAAAAATGTTGCAACATTTAGCTACCAATCAAGCTATATGTAAAATTTGAGAGGACAAGACTCAAAAAATGTATCATAAACACTCTGTGTTGGTTCATGGACAAAGATCAGAAGCAAGATCCAGTAGGTCTAGTCCAGCTCTCACTGCTGTTATGCTATAACTAGGGGATTAAAATAAAGTGAAATTAGCACATCTCTGACACAGCCCCTATTTGACAGAGAGTAGAATGAACCACATTGTAAACTTGACTGTGCATGCCTCTGCCCTGGCACTAAACTCAAAAGATGAAAATTATTTCAGATATAAGAAGTGAATAAGCTTAAATGAAGACAGTTTGTTTGATAGTTATGCTTGTTTTCTCAGTTTGAAACTCTTAGTGCTGAAATCCCTAATCCTAAATGTTTCAGTAAAAAACACTCTAAAAGAAAAATAAGATCCCCAAAGTTCTGGTGAGATAAAGAAAGGTGAAAAGATACCAGATTGTTCACTCTGTATCAGCCTTTCATTAAAAAGATATTTGCCTTGCTGGGAGTAGGGAGAAAAGGTCAGACCTTCAGTAGATAAATCTACTTGAAATTGCCTCTGCAGAAGATTAGGAAATGTAGAATACCATGTACATTGTCACCAGGACCAGAATTCATAGGCATATAGGTATCTATTTTATACTATGAGATAAAAATGCTTGATTAGGCAGACATCAGATTATGGCTGGTACAGAGAATTTACTCTTCTGAGAAAGAGGCCTGACTTTGATTCCTTTGCATATAAAAAAAAAGTTGCAGAAAATAGAATTAAATCTGTTGAGAAACATAGCAAAAGTGTAACCTTTCATAACACATAAACCTTTGTTTGCAATATTATAACTAAATCCCCTGAACAGCAGATGATGAAATGGATTGCAATTTCTTCCTGTGTTTCCATAGCATACGTAGTAATTTTCTTTTTTTATAAGTCCTTCTCAAAAACTCTTGGATGATCTATTATGTAAAAGCAATACATACAAAACCAATGCATTAAGGAGAGGTATTCTCCTGTATAAGGAACCTGTTTGCAGGCTGGGAAGAATCCTGATTAAGTTCAGAAAGCAGCCCTCAAAGGAATGGCACTGTAGGTTGCTGGAAAGATAAGTTTAAAAATGTTTCTGGTCTTGTTTATTTGAATGAAGTGCGGCTTTCCTCTTTGGGAAAAGAAAAGTTTGGAGATCTCTCTATCTCTGTGGAAACCACCTTCACTCTCCTTCCCAAATACAGTATCAAAAGCTGTCACACAGTGTGAAGAGAAGTGTTTTACAAAGTAAGAAACTGTTTCTTGCTCATCTGGCTGGAGGTAAAAAGAAATGTCAATATACATGTCACTGTTAGCTGAACCTTGAAAAGCTAGGAGCTCTGGTTTGGCAGCAGAATTACTCTAGTTCAAAGAAGCAAATATGTTGTGGCCTTATTGCTTTAGGCAGACCTATTTATCAACGTTAGTGATAGGATCACACAGAAACTCGGTGGGCGTTCAAGAATCAGAGAGGCATTAACCACATCACCTTGTGTGAAACAGTGGCTTCTGAAGAATAGTAGATAGGGATCAGTTTTTTAACCCTAAATCTTCTGAGATTCTCCTTGTTCCCAGCTGGCTAAACATGACTAAACATGACTCTGCCTGCTCTGTTATGAAAGGAGCATTGGTTATTCTTTTTAAACTAACAAATAGAACTACAGGTGTTACTGTTGGAATTTTTATTTTAGTCTACTGATGTTGGGGCAAAGTTCTGACACAAAGCATCGGACATTTCTGCTTGGTCTGGGAGCAAAACCAGAGAGCAGACCAAAACCTGAGATCTGAGACAAGCCTGGGTATCAGATTTCATCTGTATCAAAAATGGAGAGAGGTCATCATATCCATGCAGAGATAGGGGTGAAGCTAAACCTTGAACTTGGAATTTGGATGCTGAAGTTCAAGTGCATTCACATAAGAAGTTTGAGCTCTCCTGTTTAAAAGGATATTTATTAAGGATATAAACTTTATGAAATTTCAGGGAAATTGTGAAAATTTGAAAATTACACCTCCTTTATCAGAGTGGCAGCAGAATTTGTGGTGAATTTCTCCACTTCTACCAGGGACCCCAGACCCTGACTGGGACTCATGCTTGTCCCATGTGTGCTCTTTTGCCAAGGATGGCCCAGCCAGGTCAGCAGATTTGTCCTATGTTGGACAAAGCCACACTGGCAGTTTGAATAGGTAGTTTGTGGTTGGGCTTCCTTCTGGTCAAAATGATGTAAACTTGAGTTCAGTGGATTTCAGTCCCAGATAAAAAGACAGCTTGGAATTGTGTCTTACACCAAACCCTAGACCAGAGAGTTTAAGCTTCTTAAGTTTCACAAAGGTTTGTAGAGTTAGGACTAGGGGCAATGGGTAAAAAGTGGAGAGGAACAGTTTTAGACTAGACATAAGTAAGAATTTCTTCACAATGAGGATGGTGAGGCACTGGCCCAGGTTGCCCAGGGAAGCTGTGGCTGCCCCATCCCTGGAGGTGTTCAAGGTCAGGCTGGATGGGGCCTTGGGCAGCCTGATCTAGGGGGATGTCCCTGCCCATGGCAGGGAGGTTGGAACTAGATAATCAATAAGGTCCCTTCCAACCCAAACTATTCGATGATTTTATGATTCTATGATTCTGTCTTCTTTATCTATGTCAGCATTGTTGATGCCTATTACAATGTTATGAGGTTGTAGGCAAGGCACACATTTTAACCGGATTAATCGTGTTGGTAGTCTGAACTCTTATAGTTTCTTCCTTCATCCATCACTCAGTACACATCATAAAATTAGCACCTCAAGTAATTGCACCCAGACTTGATTTTTACACACAATGTCATGAGCAAAAAAACCCATTGCCATTTATTTGATGATTGCTCACTGATTGCTTTGTTACTGACAATTTACCCAATGCATTATTTGGGACTGTAGCAAATGATACTGACATCCACTTCTGTACTTAGGTAAGCGAAATTGCTCAGGGACTGGGATGAAGATTTTCAATGGCTAAAATGCTAAAAGAATTCAAAATCAAGATAGAGAAGGTATAAGAACACATTGTTTGTCCTTGAGATGCAGACAAGATGTGCAAGTGACTGACTCAGCGCACGTCTTTCCTATCTCTCATCTTCCTGAAATAAGATTTAACTGGGATTGACATGAATATAAATCCGGCTCTGATTCTCAGCTCTTACAGTACTTAGAGGATGCGTACACAGAATGAATTCAGGTGATCTCATCTATGAGTCTCCATAGAAGACGGCCCTATTTTCACCCAAATGGGTTTAGATGTAGGATTATTCTCCTCAGACAAAAAAAAGGGAATGAGTCAATACTTCTGGACCAAATGTCCTGAGCAAGGACTCTCCAAGACATAGAAAGAATTACTTTTCTTCCCCCTGTCATGCTTTATATGAACAGCTGATACCCCAGTATTTTCAAGGTTACCTCAAGGAATTGGAGTGCTTTCTCCACGGATCCTCAGGAATCTTATGTGTGCAGTGAACCCCTCACCACATTGCTCCAAGTGTGGAAATGCCTGAAGGAAGACTTTAACATTCCTAAGAGACCTTACTGATGGCATCAGTACCCCCATAGTATGTGATTGCAGAGTGGGGTTTATGATTGATGCTTTTAGTGGAATCAGGTGGTGATTTGGTGACTAGCTGGTTTGCAGCTGATAGATCTGTTGCAGTTTCTTCATAACAATTCTTCCACACAAACTGCTTCTCCCTTTTTATGGTAAGGATTCAGGAAAATGGCTGTGCCCATAATTCTCTGTCTTTTTTTATTTCCCAGGTTGCCACCAAAACTAAGAACGAAAAAGGCAGCTACAATTTATAGTATGCCAAAGGCCCATCTGTGGGAAGCTAATTGTTTTTCCCCAGCCACTTCCATATTTATTTTCTTTTACATCATCTCTATAACCACGTTTGAACCAGAGGCCACGGCAATCATGGTAACCACCCACACTGACAGCACATGCTTTTATTTTTCTTGGCAACAACTATTTATCCAACTTGTCAAGTTGCTGATGACATTGAAATAGCATCTGTTTTACACTGTCTGCATCACTTAATGCAGAAAGGCAGTTCTCTGGACCATTTTATTGATTCTTGTGACATTTCTCTCTACTTAAGTTTTCTGTTCTGGGCATTTTTTCTTTTTCTTGGCCTTGGCTTGCTAACTGTAGCTTTGTTAATTTTATTAGTATATTTGCTGCTGCTGTTGTATAACAATTTCATTCTCACAGTGAGCTCTTTCCGAAGACCAGTCTCCAAATCTTTCCTTTGTTCCCTGTGCTGCCTTGAAGGTCTGCAACCCACACATACACCCTGGAGCAATGTTTTACTTGATCCACAATAAATCAGTGATAAAACACAGAATCACTGGGAAAACAATGTAAGAATACTTTGCAATAGGTAAAATAGTTGCAAAAGGAGACAGCAAGCCAATCCTGCCTGTTGTTACCTTGTATTGCTCTGTTGAATGGTGTAACTCTCACAAACAACACCTCATTTTCCAGATGTCCCCAGGAGAATGAGATTATAATCTATACATAAAACCTCAGCTCCCAGAGGCTACTCAATTCACATAATGCTTCATAACTTGAAGCCCACCTCTCTTCTAAATTCTTTTGGGATCCACATTTTTAGTCCTCTATCTTAGCTAAAATACATTTTCAGAGAAGTGTTAGTTGTTGGGCTTCACAGTGAGCAGCTCTACTTTTGCTCTACTTTTTCCCGGTGAGTTTACTTTCTTGAAGGAGAGGCAATGATTTGATTCCTATCCCAGCCAAAATGGGAAGAAAAATCTTTTGCTTTCCAGAGAAGTATCTCAATACTACCTCTGCAGAAAGGCAGATGAAAATGTACAGAAAATATGAGTGAATGAGTCTGGTTATCAAGGTACTCAATGTGAGGATGTTGAGGAAGGATTCCAGAACTTGATATTCCATATGAGAAAATGGAAAGATGACTGTAATGCATTTGCTAAAGCATTTCACTGAAAAATACCCTGTCCAAGTTACTGAAGTTGACATATCTCATCCAGTACTACCTTCTGGACCTTAAGTCTTATATTTCAGCCACATCCAACACTCTTTGGAGCACCTGCAATACTTGCTATTCCTGGATTTGGAACACTTAGTTATGCTGTCCTAATGCTACCTCTAAAATAAAACCACATTTCTTGAATTTCTGCTGGTCCTCTTGCATGTCTGTACAGTCTCAGAGGAGCAGCAAGTTTGCTTTTACTAGCACACAGTGTTGTTTGGATATACACACACATAAAAACACTAGATGAAATTCTGGCTTTAGATGCAAACTCAGCCACCTCTGATATGTCAATGTCAAGCTTGACTAGAATATGTTAATGCTACTTCTAATTCTTTAATTGTGAACTTCTTGTGTAATTGTCCTGTTGTACACATTTTTCCCCTTACATTTACCCCCTGTGAAATTGCCTTTTAAATCATAATTTGAAACACTTGCTTTTAGTATTCTAAACTAATCCCTTTCCCTCCCAAAGGGACCATATGCCCTAGATTGCCTTAAGACATATGTATCCTTATTCTTTTGAGATTTTTTCCAGAGATATTATAGAATGGCTGACTGAAAATTATAAATAAATATAAGAATTCTTGATGAGTTGCATTGTTCTTAGAGAACTGTATTGTACAACTACTTGACCTCAGTACTCTTTCATGTCAGTACCTTGCAAGGTTCAGCAATGCATTCAGTATCTGCCTAGAGTATTTGATATTCAAACTTAATCTATCCCACAGCAAATCACATAAATGTGTGATTCTTGGCAAATTAATGAACTTTTTTCTTGATTGAAAATAATTGAAGTGTCCTTGGACTTGCTAAAAAGAGTCTAGCCTTACTAAATTTCAGTCAGAAGTGAGCTATACCACTTATTAGTCAATATAATTTGGTAGATTTCTGTGATTAAAAGTTAACAGCCTCCTGAGCAAATTCCACTATGAAACGTGATTCTGTTCCAACCCCCTTAGGGCATGTCTGCACAGGAAGGAGCAAACTAAACTGCACTCCCTCTGTTAACACTCTGAAATGGCCAGATACAATCTAGCATGGGTCCAAAAGCAGCATTAGCATGGCTCCGTGCCCAGGCTAATAAGTCCTGCTGACAAGACTAGGACCAGATACAGAAGTAGGCTGTTGCTACGCCAACACTTTTCCTTCAAGTTACCACTCATAGCTGTCTTCTTTCACAGGGTATTTCCTCCTTACTCCCACATTTTGGTAATCGAGGGTGCCTCAGGCTGCACATGGTACAAACACTTGAACAAAGAGGGTGGTCTAATTCCCTGGACTCTTTGGTTCATATGGTTTAAAGGCTGTTCTCCAGTCCCATCCACAAGATCAAATTTCCTGCATGTTCACGCTGTCACATCACACCCTGGCAACCATGTGTGGTTTCTCTCTGTGAAGCTACACACTCCATGCAGGGTACTCAGTCATCTCTCAAACAAGCTTGACTGCACTGCTGCACGGGTAGCCCTCCCAGATGGTAGATCCTTCACACCACGGAATAGTTGCACACCAGGCTACCTCCACAGAAGGGCAACGGACACAGTGACTCCCCAAGACCAAACCTCCTGGCTGCCTAGAGTACTAACCAAGGTCCTCTGCCATCAGAGGACAGAAGCCAGGTGGAGAAGTCACTATATTTACTTTTTGGCACCATACAGCACAAAGATAACTCAAAATTTATGAATATACATATTTCAAAGAGAATCTGTCTCTAGTGGGACAGAAAACATATTCCTCTCAGAGCCCAACATCCGTGACGCCTCAAGCTTTCTGTCTTTGTTCCTGCCAACATTTGACCTTTCATTCCTGCATGCTACAGTGCCAGGCAAAAGGGAAAATAGCCAGGACCCATATGGAGCTGCCCTGCTCCCGAGCCAGCTCATTGTCTGATTGAGGCTGCTCACACCACCCACTGAGTGCTGCTTTCCACTCTGCTGCACTTCCAGAGGCCAGCCTGCCTTTCCCAGCTTGGCACTCACAGAGATACCCTAAACAAGGATCTTTCTTCTTAAAAGGACTCATCAGTCAGGTCCAACCTTGCAGTGCAGATATCCTGATAAAAACTCTTATTCTATTCTCTTATTCTCTCTAAACTCTTATTATATTCTCCAGTTGCCTGTATAGAAGATCTCCTTGATCTGGGGTTTCTGTATGGCCACAGGTACAGGTATTCTCATGACAGTGTTCTCTGAAATCTTCTGAAATATTACAAAACCTTTACTGGAAGACTCTGTGGAAGTGGCTCTGGTGAACACCAGCTCCATTGCTGCCCTGTGGATCTGCCTGGGCCTCAGCCACAGCATCCTGTTCCTGTCACTTCGAACAAGCATCGTGCCCTGTCTCCACTCCAGAGCTGACCTCATAATGAGGAAAATGTAACAAGACAATAAATCCATCTGCCCATCCAAAAAAAAAAAAATTAAAAAAAACAAAGGCCCTTCACCAGAAGAATGTTCAGGGTCTGGAGCGTATCCAGAGAAGAGCGATGAAATTGGTGAGGGAGCTGGAGAAGGAATCTTACAAGGTGCAGCTGAAAGAACTGGGGTTGTTTAGCTTAGAGAAGAGAAGGCTGAAGGGAGACCTTATTGCTCTCTACAGCTACCTGGAAGGAGGTTGTAGAGAGGAGGAAGCTGGCCTCTTCTCCCAAGTGATGGGGGACAGGACAAGAGGGAATGATGTCAAGTACCACCATGGAAGGTTCAGGCTTGACATCAGAAAAACGTTTTTCACGGAGAGGGTTATTGGGCACTGGAAGAGGCTGCCCAGGGAAGTGGTTGAGTCACGTTCTCTGGAGATGTTTAAAAGACGAGTGGATGAGGTGCTGAGGGGCATGGTTTAGTGTTCGATACAAATGGTTGGAATTGATGATCCTGGGGATATTTTCCAACCCAGTGATTCTATGATTCTGTGAAAACTGAACAGATGCCAACAAGTAAACCCCATCTGTGTGAACCCTAACCAAATTTCCCCCTCCCAGTGCTCAACTGTGCATGCCCTCACTCACTCCCTTGCCATTACTCATCATGAATAATAAAGTGTGAGCTCTGTTTCTGGGCTGCCCAAGCCTTCTTCTTTGAGGCTCTTAAAGCCTCAAAGCCTCTCTTGTTCCCCTAGAGGGACACCAGATCACAGTGCCATAAATTTTAAGATGGCGAATCAAGGTTTGGGATGAGGTCTACTGCAGGGGCCTCTGGGGTACATGTTATTGGTACAAGATGCCCCAAGCATCGTGCCTGAAGCTGCCCTCAGTGCCTGTTGTTTGAACAGAGTGATCAGTTCTCAGAACTGACTTGATAGAGTTATGTAAATTGTGATTCTCATGATTTCTAATGAGGCAAGGGTCAAAGATAATTTAATTTTCTATTACAGCTGTAGAGTTAATTAGTTAACAGATATGCAAAGAGTTGCTTGAAAACAATACAGAACCTCAGGATTTCAGCAACATCACTCTCCATAATTTACATGGTTAAACAACAAGCAAGATGTATGGGGGCTGGGAAGGAACCACAAGGGTCAAAAACGCAGTTTTCAGCAGGTGACTTGATTGTTTTGTTAGGTGGCAAAGACTCTTCCACTAGAATGTGAAGTAGCAGGGCTTTCTGAGGCCAGATAATGACCTAGCACCATAAGCCATTATTGGGAGGCAGATTTTAAGTGTATTGAATTGACATGGAGGTGAATCATTATGGTAAAGGAGAGCTCTGGATATACTTTACACAAAAACTGAGCAGACACAGTCTGAACTCTATCACTTGAAGTTACAATGCTCCTTTATTGGGTGGCAATGATAGGCTTAGCATTGCAAAAGCCACTGTAATTACCTTGGAGCAATATTCTGGTAAAGGAACTCATCAGTGGCAAGAAAACAGAGAATAAATGGAATGGATCTGAGAGTAGCAACTTGAAAGACCCTTTCCTGCTTGTGTAGGAAATTGAATGGAAATGGCACATTATCTCTCAGGGCAGGATGGATATTGATGCTGCCATGGACTTGAGTGAGCATGGGGTGTGATATTTCCTGAAGTTTATTAAAGTCCTGTTGTTCATTTCAGTGGTACAAGATTAAGTCCTTGGGTTAGTTCTTTGCAGAAGAGGGAGAAGAGAAGGTTCTGTGAAAGGCAAAGGAATGGAGAAGAGAGGAGAAATTATTTTTCCAAGTGCCTTGATTCGTGGACCTCAGCATTAACTTTGCATTACCCCTTTGCACACAAGCAATGGAGTCAGCCAGGTCCCTTTGGCCCTAGTATGTTGCAAACAAGTCTCAATGTCTCTTCATACCTGAAAGTCAAATGTGATCCTCAGAGGGATATCCACACACAGAGCTCTCTGCCCCATTTAGGCCACATAGACTCCCTCTAGTTTGAGAGAAGCAAAAAACCTCTCTACAGATTATTCAAAACACCCAAAGAAAGATCCTGCTCTGATAGTCATAGAATCATAAAACATAGAATCATAGAATAGAATCATAGAATGGTTGGGTTGGAAGGGACCTTTAAAGATGCTTAGGTTTGAGTTAAAGTAGAATCAGTTTTCTAATGTCAGCTCAGTCTCGTCCAAGTAACTTCATTTTCTGAAAGTTAACTGCATGGGATTTTTGCAGTGTTTCTCCCATGGGGCATTGGTATGCAGAAAGGCCAATGCCTTACTCCTATAGTAACCAAGGCCATCCTCAAGCTAGTGGAGTGCCATATGTCAAAGAAAGAAAAAAAGGTCGCCTCTACAGGGAGGGGTGGACAGGACAGGTGACCTCAACCTGACCAACAGAGTATTCCATCCCATATACATCATTCTTGGTATAAAACTGAGAGATCACAAAGGTCTCACTCTCTTCTGTGGTGGTCAACATTCAATGAGGTCTTTGCCTGTCTGTCTGCCCCTGATCCTGGATCCTTGCATTCCTGAATCCAGTTCCTGACCCTAGCTCCCTCCTGCAACTGATCCCTTCCCTATACCTGCTCCACAGCATTTGTGGTAGCCATGGTGGGAGTGTGATTTCATATAATTGTATATATTTTATTACTTTCTTGTTATTGTCTTTATTATTATTATTGTTATTATTATTACTATTTTATTAAAGATGTTTAGGTTTAGTTTCCAATTCATAACTCTTTTCTCCTCTCATTTCCTTTTCCCTGGGAGGAGGAGGAAGAAGGGAAATGGGATCCCAACTGCTCAGTTTTAGCTGTCAAAATTGGCAGGGCCAGGGTCAAATTGTGACAAAAGGCCACCTAGTGCAATATCTCTTGCCTTGAGCAGGAACATCTTCAACCAAAACAGGTTTCTCAGAGCCTTATTTAACCTGATGTTGAATGTTTTGAGGGATAAGCCATTTACCATCTTTCTGGGCAACCTGTTTGAGTACTNACAGAGTATTCCATCCCATATACATCATTCTTGGTATAAAACTGAGAGATCACAAAGGTCTCACTCTCTTCTGTGGTGGTCAACATTCAATGAGGTCTTTGCCTGTCTGTCTGCCCCTGATCCTGGATCCTTGCATTCCTGAATCCAGTTCCTGACCCTAGCTCCCTCCTGCAACTGATCCCTTCCCTATACCTGCTCCACAGCATTTGTGGTAGCCATGGTGGGAGTGTGATTTCATATAATTGTATATATTTTATTACTTTCTTGTTATTGTCTTTATTATTATTATTGTTATTATTATTACTATTTTATTAAAGATGTTTAGGTTTAGTTTCCAATTCATAACTCTTTTCTCCTCTCATTTCCTTTTCCCTGGGAGGAGGAGGAAGAAGGGAAATGGGATCCCAACTGCTCAGTTTTAGCTGTCAAAATTGGCAGGGCCAGGGTCAAATTGTGACAAAAGGCCACCTAGTGCAATATCTCTTGCCTTGAGCAGGAACATCTTCAACCAAAACAGGTTTCTCAGAGCCTTATTTAACCTGATGTTGAATGTTTTGAGGGATAAGCCATTTACCATCTTTCTGGGCAACCTGTTTGAGTACTTCACCATCTTCACAGTAAAAATTTCTTCCTTATATCTACTCTCAATCTACCTTCTTTCAGTTAAATAACATTGCCCCTTTTCCTGTCACTACAGGTTCTAATAAAAAGTTTGTCCCCATCTTTCTTATAGGCCCCTTTAATACTGAAAGGGCACAGTAAGGTCTCTCCAGACCCTTCTGTTCTCCAGGCTGTACCCCAGCTCTCTCAGCCTTCCTTCATAGGAGAGATGTTGCAGCCCTCTGACGATCTTTGTGCTACTCCATCAGCCCACCTAGATGGTTTAGCTCAGTCATGGCTATGGAGAACGTTCAGACATAAGATAGCCATTCAAATTAGGTGCTTCAAAGATAGAATCTGACACACTTCTTTTGAGGTTTGGAACTCATAAATCTTTTGCAGAGTTTGCTCCCACTTTGCTAAAAAAATGCTGAAAATTCCTCTCACATTGCATGGCATGTGCACTGGCAATCACTTTTGTGACACAAGTTTTAAACATGGGAGAGGAGCAGCACTTGGTTGAACCAAAGGTCCTCCTAGCACAATATGTTCTGTTTAACAGCAGCCGTAAACAATTACTTGGGGGATAAGTAAGAATACAGTGAGCATATATGGTATTTCCCAAGATTATTCTACCAGACTGGAAGCAGCATCAGTACAGGACATCTTAATCCAAACGTCAGATTCTGTGTGGTCTATGTTTCTTTTCCATAAGCATGTGCATTTTCCCCAGAACCTTGAGTAACTGATGTTACACAACTGTAAAATCAGCACCAGCTCTGCAAAATGAAGACAAGTGCCAGAAACTGTCTCAGCCAAGAAGCAAATGTAGTGAGGATGACTGTGAGCCTTCTTATTACAGAGAGAATTCATCATGTTTTAGAAGGTTTTTTGGAAACCCTGTATCTGTACTTAGCTTTTAAGGTAGACTGTGGAAGCCACGTGCTGCCCTTGCATTATCTGTATTATGAATAACAATGACAAAGAGAAAAATATTAGCGGTGTTAGTCTGGGAAAACTGCAGATCTTGTAAAAAATGATTCCTTTCCATGCCTTTCCATTAGAGATGTGAAAGGGGGCCAGTTGGCTGAAAGCAGCAGATAAGAAAGTAGATGAGGACCTCATGAAAGTTAGGTAGTAGGAAGTCCATATTAGGACTAGAAGCATATTTCAGGAGACTGAACTTAACTGGTAGTTTGCCAGGGGTCAACAAATCAAAAAACCTTGGGAGACTACTGAAACAAAGAGAAAAATATCAGCTTCCAGCTAATTAGATATGACTATATTAAAAGTACTGTATTAATCACAGATACATATAGCTATTCATTATTTGACTGCATTAGCTCTATTAATCCTTGTTTCCCTATAGTTTAAAATATGGGGCTGTAAGAAATCAGAACAAGTGAATTTTGGTCTAAGCAATATAGGAGTTTGAAAAAGCCCCTAGCCCCATCTTTGTCATTCCCTGTAATAAATGTTGTAGATCTTCCAAAAATCTCACATAATAACTCTTGACAACATAAAATATTCACTCATACAACTGTATAAACAAGATAGCAGTGTTGTAATCTGGTTACTCTGTAAGCTAAATAATTTGCCAGAGTTACTTCACAAAGCTCTGAAATATGTTTCAAGAAGGCACAACATATAAAAAAGCAATATAGGTTTCTCATTAAAGCTTTTTTACCTGTAAATTGCCAGAGGCTAAACTGCATTAAATACTTACTGAAAATCCGCTCATAGGTCTTTTTATTGTTGTAGTGAGAAGAACATTGAACTGCAACTGTTGTATTTGACAAATACTATTAGAACCTTCAAGAGAATTCAAAATATCTATCTCTAAGAGTAAGGCAATTGACCATAAATTGGAACTGAATGAGCAGGCTGGAGAGAACACTTCTCTGTTGCTACAATAATTTTTGCACGCACACTATTCAGCAGGGTGTCAGCTCTATGGGCATGACATCATCATAAACAAGTCACTGGTGTAGCAGACCTTGGGAGCTTGCCACTGTTGCTAGTCTATGGAAGCAGCAGATGTACATTATAAACAAACTTCTTTTTTTTTATTAATGATTTGTAGGGCTGCAAGACTTTGAGGGGTTGCTTTATCTCTCCTCTTGCTCTGAGACAGTACAAATTATGCCAGACCTGCCTGACAGATATTTGTTTTAGGTGTTTTTAAAAAAACTCCACTGAATGGGGTTTCACTCTTCTTCCAGCAAGTGAGGCTACTCCAGCATTTAACTATTCCTACATTGGAACAGCTTTTTTTCTTAATATATTTGTTTCAGACTAGACATTTATGGATTTGAGATAGTCCATATGACTATGCAAAATTATCCCTCTTTGTTCTGGGTTTATGCTGTCTTGAAGAAATCTAAATAACCAAATTTCAAGTTAAGTTGTTTTTCTAGCTAGCAATTTGTGAAACTTCCCTTTCACTTCTGAAAGTCAGGCTGGAAGTTTATACTCACAGAAATTGTAACCACACTAATCTATACAATCTGATACCATATCCAGAAACTAAATTGGCTGGCTGGGTGTTATTGATGATGTTGCAAATCTGAACAAAAGCTCAGCTCAGTTTTAAGATTGGAGATTGTGTTTTTTAAGCAGAAGGTGGAAATCAGTGTTTATAACACAGAAGTAGGGAAAAATTGGATGTCATTCAATAACCTCTGGAGCAAAGACTTCTACAAAGAAGAAGAACAGCTTCAGCACTTAAACTTTTCTATATATTTAGTTTATCCAAATAATATGTCACTGTGAATTTCTGGAAATCTGACAGAAAAATTAAGTGCGTCAAATCAGAAATAGGATAAAATTGTGTTCAGCCACTGCATTTTCATCATTTACAGCATAGGCTGCTTCAATTGCAAACTTCCACCAAGAAGTTCCTGAATATAAACTTCTTAAAGAAATCAAATGCATGGACACAAGTATGACCTGAGCAATCCTACAGGCTATCACAGGCACTAGAGCAAAAACCGGGTTGCTTTCATGGTTGGAAAAGGATTCACTTTGATAAACAGTTTACATCACTATTTGACAAAGACTAACAATTCTGCTTCACAAGCATTTCTACTGGAGGCAAGTGGCTGATTGGCAGGCAATAAACAACCTTGTAATAGCAATCACCCCATTAGCAGGTGTTAGGGAAGCATCGATCTGGATTTATATTTTTTAAGTACATGATGAGAGAACTTCACATTCAGGTTGCTGGCTTGTTCTGGGACAAACCAGAAATCAAAGGGAAGAATGTCTTTTGACATCCATGTGATGATAGAGAGTAAGTTTAATCATCACTCCTCCTCTCCAGAAAGATTAACAATGAAACTGAAGGAACACTTTTTACACTGCTTTTATTCTCAGAGAGAGATAATAACTCATTATAGGTGTGAGACTCTGCCTGTAGCCTGCTGCATATTGAGATTGTGAAAAGAGTTTAAAAAGAGGGAACCTGGAACAGAACTTTCAACACATGAGACACAGTATAGCACATAACACAAAGAACAGCAGTCACAGAGCTCCAGGCAATTGGCATAACCAACTATTCTCCCAGTACGTGCTAAATGCCACACTTAGTCGGAGCAAAAATGTGTATGCAGTACTACACAAAACTATATTTTTTCTTCCTTGAAGATGGTGAATGGGAAAAGTGCTAAATGGGGGTGGGTTTTTTAGTTTTCTTTGCAGCATTTCCTTCAAATTACAGTTCACCAATTTATTTTCTTTCCTTAAATGAATGATGCAAGTATCCCACATATTAAGGTTTCACAGCTTGCTTATTTATTCCTTGAAAAAGTAAGCAACAGTTAGCTAATTCTTGATCAAACAGGATACCTGCAATTATTTTCAAATCCCATGCTGATTGCTGGACTAGTAAATGTGATGGTTACCTTGATTTTTAGTCCTATTATTTTTATTATCTGTGCATGAACAAGTGAGACAGTTGGAGTTTCAAAACGGCAGCACTTCTTCTGGGCTTTCATAAGGTGCTAACTGCTCTTCATGAAAAGCATGAGAGGATTTTTATTAAGAAACCACTATTCCATTTTTCTCACTCCCAATTTTACTTTTTAAAAGACCAAATGGACTGAGAAATTGAAGAAGGAAATTAATTCTGCCTGGGAAGTCTCTATGGTGTACAGTCCAGTTCCGGTCAAGAACTAGCACAGAAAATACCCAGGCAGGACAAGAAGGATACCCCTGGGACTTCCACTCAATAGGGAGGAAAGTCATAAAACCGCCTTTGGAATATGCTACCAGTGTATGGTGGACTTTGAAATCACTCTTGGCAGAGGCTGGTGAAAGTAATTAAAACCTAGGCTTTGTGATTTCATTTCTCTCTTATTCTCTTCTTACTCACCAGAAGAGCACTGAATTAGATATATATTTATATTGTTAATGAGAAAGTCTACAGTCATATTTAAAGGGATAATTATTTATGACAAGAGATGAGAGAGTTTTATTCTTTTGGGCTTAATCTAACCACGCTCTGATGGGACTTGAATTTTGTTATGTGTTGATTTACAAGACATAGCTGAATTCTTTGACCTGGAGCTTTGCAGTGCAAGCCTGACTAAATTTTGCTATTTCACTCTAATTTATGCAGTTACCAGGGGATTGCCTTCTGCTTGCAAACAAAAAAAAATCAAGTACTGGGCAGCAATAAATGGAAGAAGGATTGGTGGCTATCCATTGCTTTCAGACACGTCTCACAAATTTCTGTACTTTGTAATCATGCAGTTAGTTTTCTTCTTTCATACTCTCTGCCAAGAGCTAGACAGATGGAGACCTATAAGTGACATGATTCCTCTGAACTTCAAAAGGGGAAATCAAGGACAATTATTGCAAATATTTGTAAAAAGAAAAGATATAATTTAAAGAAAAAATAGTCCTTGTTTTTCATTGTACGATATACCATATAAAACTGTATACAGTCGATAGATTAGCAAAACTTGTTTACCTCTAGGCAGGCCCTGTTCCAGTTCTTACCAAATTCAAGGGCGGTATTTCTACTGGTTGACTTTGAATCAAGTACTGAAAACTTATGCCTTCTCTTACCTCAGAGGAGAGTAGATACAGCAGTTCAGGGCTGAAATATTTATTCTAGTTCTCATACCACAGGCTAACGTGAGTCAAGGTTTCAAAATGAGTCTGTCTTTCTCTACCACTGCACATTTAATTTACGGAGTCACAAATCTGCAAGAACAAAGGTGCTTAGTGAGTGCATTTCCCAGAGACATGGGATCAATCAACCAGAGAGGAGATTTTAATCTGAATTTCCTGTGTGATTTAAAAAATAGGAAGCTGATTGATCACAGCAGCAACCTCCATCCCTTAACAAACCCCTCATAGACATGTCTCAGAATTGATTCTTCAGTGTCTAAATACCCTGGGAATTAGCCATTACAAAACTGCAATTAGGTTTTGACAAGGCCATTTAAAACTAACTTCCTCTGAGAATGGAAAGCAAGTTAAAAGAAAAGAAAACAATGACATGTTAGAGCTTTAAGCAGCTTTAGTTCCGGTTCTGAAAGCAAAATCATTTTGAAGCACAAAGCTTCAGACTGCTGTCCTTAAATTTCTCAGGTGTTTAAACAATCCCTTTTTCCTACTGCTTTCTCTCTAATTTGTCTCCTGTCTTTCAACCATTGCATCTATTTCCATAGAGAGACAGCTGAGAGTTTGTTATCCTAAAATATAGTTCGACACTGAACCCCACATCCAAATATTAACAATGGGAACTTCTAAAATTATGAGAGGAGATTTTTTCAAGTATGAATAAGTGTCATTTTGTGTATTACATAAACAACTGTACTTCACTGCTCTCAATGCCTTTCTGACTTCATTTTATAATAACATGGCACTTTGACCACTTCCCATTAGTACATGAACAAAGATTCAGGAAATTTTCAAGTAAATTCCATGTTAGCCTGCATAAATCACATTCTGCTCCACCTTTCTAAGGTTTCTCATGCTTTTTCAGTCTCTAGCAAATATATTGTCATAATATATAATAAAGTGTACCACTTAAGTTTGCATTGTTTGCCTTTATTCATATTTAATTATTTCAATTTGATAAAGAGAGAAGTTTTCTTTTGCCTTCCTTAGTCCTATCAGAATCAGAATGAAAAGAAGTTTGCTCCTAACAAATTTTGTTCTTTATTGTGATTTCCTTTTTTCTTTAAAAAAAACTTTACCCTTACTTTATAGCCCAAAATTGGCTGGATGAGTCAGTTATTTGTCTGGATGAATCCCTTCCTGCAGTCCCAGTAGGGTGCTACCCACTCATTCAGTTCTTTAAATGTGGAACTGCTCTGCAATCAGTTATTAATAGTGCCCATTAGCCCTCCGAGGTGATTGCAATATGACTGCAGAGTACAATAGAGGGAAGTGTGGGATGCAGGATGAAGGAAAGGCATGTAGAAGCCACCTAACAGCATGCAGCTATCCAAGGCAGTAGCTTCTGCAGAAAATAACCCGCAGCTCTGCTGAAGGTGGCATACAGGGGCTGAGTGGTGATGGTGTTGTGCATGGTCCCAGCAGCTGCCGGAGCCTCCATCCCTTGGCCTAGATGAATCATAGAATGGTTTGAGTTGGAGGAACCTTAGAGACCATCCAGTTCCAACCCCTCTTCCATGGCCAGGGACAACTCTCACCAGATCAGGTTGCTCAAGGCCCCATCCAGCCTGGCCTTGGACACCTCCAGGGAGGGGGCATCCACAGCTTCCCTGGGCAACCTGTGCCAGTGCCTCACTACCCTCATCATGAAGAATTTCTTCCTAATGTCTAGTCTAAGTCTTCCTCTCTTCACTTTAAACCCATTGCCCCTTGTCCTGTCTCTACAGGCCTTTGCAAAAAGTGCCTCCCCAGCTTTCTTGTAGCCCCCTTCAGTTACTGGAAGGTCGCTATAAGGCCTTCTTGGAGTCTTCTCTTCTCCAGGCTGAACAAGCCCAACTCTCTCAGCCTGTCCTCATAGCAGAGATGCTCCAGCCCTCGGATCGTCTTCATGGCCCTCCTCTGTCCCTGTTCTAACGGTTTCATATCCTTCTTATGTTGGGGACTCCAGAACTGGACACAATACTCCAGGTGAGGTCTAACAAGAGTGGAGTAGAGGGGCAAAATCAACCCCTTGACCTGCTGGCCACATTTCTTTTGACACAGCCCAGGATACTGTTGGTCTTCTGGGATGTGAGTGCACATTGCTGCTCATGTCGAGCTTCTCATCAGTCAGAACCCCCAAGTCCTTCTCTGTAGGGCTGCTCTCAATCACATCATCCCCGGTCCTGTGTTGAAATCACAGATTGCCCTGACTCAAGTGTAGGACCTTGCACTTAGCCTTGTTCAACCTCATGAGGTTCTCATAGGCCCATATCTGCAGCTTGTCCAGGTCCCTCTGGATGACATTCAATCCTTCTGGTGTGACAATTGCTGCATTCAGCTTGGTGTCATCTGCAAATTTGCTGAGGTTGCACTCAATCTCGCTGTCCATACCGTTGATGAAGGTATTAAACAGCACTTGTCCCAGTGCAGACCCCTGAGGGGCACCACTAGTCACAGAACACCGTCAAGCCATCAACCGCTACTCTCTGAATGAGACCTTACAGCCAATTCCTTATCCACTGAACAGTCCACCCATCAAATCCATCTTGAAGCTCCCAGTGGGGGACACAGTCCCTCAGCCTGAGGCTGCAGGGGTGCTTGTGGCCTCTCACTAGGGCTCAGGCTGGGGTAAGAGATGGGCTCATTGCCTACAAGAGGCATGCACTGAAGAAGGACCTTTCTCCTTACATAGAAATGAGCTGAGGGTAGAGATCTCCAAAATGCACAGCAGCAGGGGTGATGAGAAAGACCATCTAGACCATCTCCAAGACCCTGCAGATACAAGAGCTTGAACATCCAGCTGTACTGACGGAGACACTGTGAGAGTGTGAGCTTGTCTGGTTGGGAAACAAAGGCTCCCACAATGACCAAGGCAGGAAGCTCCTGACTTCTGAGGATGAGGACCTTGAACAGGTGCAGCAAGTGGGTTGAAAGATCAGCAGCAACTAGACATGAGAGGTGATCATCCTTCTGTGCTCAGTACTGGTAGGAAACATCTGAATGCTGTCTAGCAATGGGCTGCAAGGTACAAAAAGGGGTAACATATTGGAGTGAATCCAGCACAAAGTCATAACAGTGATTAAGAGACTGGAGTATATTTCATAAGAAGTGAGGCTGAAAGTCAGGGCTGTTCAGATAGCTTCTCAGAAGAGAAGGATCAGGAGAAATTTTCCCTAAATACCTGATGCACAAGTAAGACAACCAAGCCAAGTTGTTCTTGGTGGTGACCAGTGAGATGAAATGGGGCAAAAGACTCTAAACTAACTAAACTAAATGACAGGAAAATCCACTTACTGTGAGAGTGACTGAGCACTGGAGCAGGTTGCATAGTGAGGCTGCTCTGTCTCCATACTTGAAGCCCTGACTTGACATGACCCTGAGAAACCCACTGCATCTGATGCTGCTTTGAGCAGGAAAATTGGGCTAGATGATCTCCAGAGCCACCAGCCAACATCAGCTGTGTCTTGAGAAAAACTGCCTCTTGTTAAACTTTTCAGAGCTATTGGGGTTGCTGAGATATTAGCTTACTCTCCTGCTGAGCATTTAAGACTGCTCAAAGCCCAAGAAAATGGAACAACACACTTTAAGACCAATTTAGAAAAGGGTCTCTAGCTCATGGCACTTATTTATGACTCACCTCAAGGTATAAAGGGTTGCAAGCATGATGGAAATTGTAGGTTTTTTCTAGTTTTAAAACTTTTTTGTTTTAATAAGCTCTACTTATGGAGAAATATATTAATAATTACTCACTTGGTTTCCAGGATATTTGCATGCTGTGTACAACTTTCTGCAAGATCCCTAAGCAAAGAACTTCTTAAATCCAGAGACAGGCAAATGAATACTGGGGATACACCAACACCATCTAAGAATATATGAATTACAGGCTTCTACCCAGAGTCAGTAACTTCATGAATTTTGACACATGAGAGAGGGCTACAAGGCAGAATAAGCAGCACTGTGTTGAAGGACCAGCCCACACTATAAAAACAAAATATATTTATTGTTCTCTTCAGTCTACTGGGAGATAATAGTGAGCCTAAAGTTTTTTAAAGCATTTAAGTGATACCCATCTCAGATATTTTCTTTCCCATTTTTATAATGGTTGGTATATTCAGTGAAATATATAAATAATTTTAAGATATATTCATATATTTGACTGCCACAGTCATCTTAATTAGTTTTCAGATCAGTCTTATCCTGCATAAACTTTAGAAGCAACACCCTAAGAACTTTATCCCATATGAAATTGATATCTTGAGTTTTCATAGCATCCTAAATTATGCTCAGACACATACATAAATATGTACTGAATTTTGGCTCATGCAAAAGAACAGAATTTTTTTTCAACCCCTCACATTTCTACTGTGGGTTAGAACAGTGACTAACTTATTATAGCTGAAGTAACTTGGAGAAAAAATATTTATCAAAGAAAATTTAAAGTAAACAAAGACATAAATGTTCTTCACCCTGAATAATGACTCTTACCATTATTCAGGAGACATCTGTCTCCTGAAAGGAAAGCAAAATGTTTAGTAATCATCAGAAATTTTCCAGCAATACAATTCTTCAGCAGAAGATGCAGATTTATGGAGTGGGAAGGACTCATTTGAAACATCTCAGATTTTACAGATTTTCATCAAATTAATTCCTTCTGATATATCCTCAGGTTAGGTATCTGAGAAGCTGCAGCATCACCACTATCAGGGTGCTCAATCACAGAATCTCAGAATCACCAGGTTTGATGAGACCCCCAGATCATCGAGTCCAACCATTCCCACCAATCTCCAAACCATGCCCCTTAGTACCTCATCCACCCACACCTTAAACACCTCCAGGGAAGGAGAGTCAACCACCTACCTGGGCAGACCATTAAAACTAACAGTCTTGACAATTTCATTAGAGTTATTGTCTGCTGAAATCAAGCAGCATACCAAGTTCACTAGACACTTATAAGGTCTGGGAAGACACAGAAAGCATGGAAATGTTATGGTTTTTTCAAATTCAGACTTTCAGAAAATGAAATTCCCTACAATGCAGGAACAGTGCTTTTGGGCAAATTTTAATGCCATTTGACTTTGCAGCCCACTGAACAGAGGTCCTGTCCAGATACCATTACCAGCAAATTGCCTCCAGATCCCACTGATGATGGGATTTTTGCCTGCATATAGACTTCAAAATAACACTAGGAAAATGTTACATCCCTAAATTCAAATAAATGCATCTGTAGAAAAACTATATTAGCAATATATCTTGCATCCACAGATATTTTGGAGAAAAAGCATCTATGAGATACAGCTTATCAGGTAGTTTCCAGCCCTGGGACCCAAAACACAGAGGTTTAATTTCTAGTTTTAGGAACTACTACTTTGTGCCTCTGTTTTCCCATTAGTGAGATGGGATAATGAGCTCTTCCTCCTTTATAAAGCATTTTAAGATCTACTGGGCTTACACTGATTATGAAATAGCAATATTTGGAGTTACTAGTATTTAAAATAATGAAAATGGATAAGCCATTGAATTAATTTTTATTTTCCCAACCTCCCCACTTGGATTTCTTGCTTATTACATCAGGTCTCTACAGAATCACTTAATAATGTCATATATAAACAATATATTATTAATATTATTTTAATATAGTCAATTCACAATAAATACAAGCCATGATCCAACACTTAAAAAAAAAACACTGATGGAAAGCATAGAATCATAGAATAACCAGGTTGGAAGAGACCCACCGGATCATCAAGTCCAACCATNGTCTCCCCCCAGCCTCCTCTTCTCCAGGCTAAACAACCCCAGCTCTCTCAGCCGTTCCTCATAAGGCCTGTTCTCCAACCGCTTCACCAGCTTCGTTGCTCTTCTCTGGACTCACTCCAGAGTCTCAACATCCTTCTTGTGGTGAGGGGCCCAGAACTGAACACAGGATTCAAGGAGCAGTCTCACCAGTGCCGAGTACAGAGTGAGAATAACCTCCCTGGACTGCACAAAACACAACTTGTCAAATAAATTCTAGCCAAAAACCACAATACTCCTGAAAATGTGTAATTGACCATCATGAGATAAAATCATGCCAGTAACTACTCTAGCCTACTCAGCAAGCACATCTTGAAGTGTTTCTGCCTAAAGACTCCTAGGAATCACGCTATCTATCACTAACCTACAATTTGCTGAGGTATAATTCCGCTTGGAGCTAAAATAAATTCAGCATGGCCAGTAACCCCACTGGGAGTAAGTTCAGAAGCTGCTCCTTCGTTCTTCTTCCCCATGCACATCCCCCTCTTGACCCATAAATTCACACCTTCAGGAAGGTGGCAGGAGTAAAAGAAGATGGCAAACATTTGCTTGATGTTGTATCAATTTAGTTAATGGTTATGAGTATCAGGAAAGAGGGCATGGGGCAGTCTGACCCGCTTGAATTCAGTGTCAGTTTTCTAAGCATAGCCCAGTGTCCATGTACGATCTTCTTTATCACAATTCCAGCCTCCTCCTTACTTTTCAGCTATTGCTGCACATCTCTGCTCAGAGCTCTGCATGATGACTTTAATGTCTCTCTCCTCAGAGAGAGCTCGAAAAATCTGAGCCCATCAGCCTGTCAGAAGTTTAGCCTATTTTTACTAATGTGCATTACCTGACAGTTCTCAATTATACTTTAATAGTCTCTTATGAAGGCTCTTATCAAAAAGGCTTTTCAAAATCCAAGTATGCTGTTTCCACCAGGTTCCCTGTATTAACACTCAAAAGAGCTCTAACAAGGCAGAGAAGCACATTTTTTTTCTTAGAAAAGCAGTGCTGCTTTGATCCTGAGATGCTATACTTGTCCAAGCATTGTGCTATTCTATCCCTAATTGAACCCTCTATCAGGTTCCCTGCTATCATAATAAAGTTCACTGATCTGTAAAACCTCAGATGGCCCTGAGCTTCATTTTGAAAATAAGCATCATGCTAATGAGTTTTATGTTTTCAGGCTTCTTTGCTGTAAAGACTGTAATATATCCTTGTCAATGTTGCTCCTGTTTAATGGTTTGTTTGTTTTCAAATCCTTAGATGAGTATCAGTCAGTCCCTCTGATTTACTGCTCCTGGGTTCCACAAGTTGTAATGTAGGTAACTTTCTCCTTAGGAAATTCAGTCTATTAAAGGCCACATAATTTCAAATATATGTGCCTTTTAATTAGGATTTTCCCCATGTTCCACCACAAAGATTGATCCACTAGTGTACCTTAATTCCTCTGCTTATTCCTAGTATAGCTGATAGAAAAGAAATAAAACATAGGAGTGGAATTTTATTTTAAAAAATACTTTTTTCAACGTACCTCTGTTCTGGGATATTACAAGACTCACTGTGAGACCATAGAGGAGAGTTTGCTTAGCAGGACCAAAGCCAGCAACATGAAACCACCCAGGTAATTTTCAACACTTTAATCCAGGATGGACAAAAACTCATCATTTGTTTGAAACCCCTCTGCAGGTGCTTCCTCTCCTCTGCATGTAAAGAGAGCCCAAGGCATCTCCCAATTTGGATGCATCAATTGAATTCCTTGCTGAAAGACAAGAAGAAATCCCTCCAGAGCTTAATTTGGAATTCCTCAATCAGACTCCTGTTCTTAAGAGTATCTTTGTCTTCTCTAAGAACCCACTACTTTCCACTCACTGAGGAACCTTCCCATCGCACCCAGTTCTATCACCTCCTCAAAGTATGTGTTCCTATGTATTTAGAAAAGCAATGCTACTTGCCAGTCTTCTGGATAGAGAGTCTTCCCATGTTTCCCAAAGTTGATGTTATTTTTCTGGAAGACCTTTACAATGTTGTTCAACTGTCATTGTATTTAACAACCCCTTGGTTTGAAAGTAATTTTGTTCATAATGAGATTGCACAGTTGGAGAGCAAAATATGAGCTGGTACAATGAGAGTAGTTCTGAACATTAAGTGCTCTTTGGTCCATAAATAAAAACTCTGTTAGTTTTCCCTTTGAAAACCTCTGGACATTCATATCATGGTGGGAGGATTAGGGAAAATTAGGGAGAGGAGACAAGTGGCTTGGGATGGTAATGTAGGTTCATACTCTTTCCTGTCTTAGGGAATACCTAGTCAAATTTGATCAAGGGGTATAAGACTTTGAGAAATTATCATTTTTAAGTGATCAATTAGAAGATTACTTGAAATTTGAATATAATTGTCAAGAAGAATTTAATGCAGTCAATCTTCAACCTAAGATTACAGATTGCTGAGTATACTTAGTGAGTAAAAGGTTGTACATATTCTGGGCATGGATCAACAATGGGCAACGAAAAAAACTGTTATTTGTCATGTCAATACCTCCCAACATCTGCAAATTAAGTGCACTGAACACCAAATAGCCTCTCAGAGTGAGGATCAGCAGCTGATGCAGCCACAGTGCAAGGGTCACCTGCTGAGCAAACCGCACAGACTAGATGTGTCAGAGACACTAATGGTGTATTCTTCATTTTTTAGCTGGCTGAGCTTTCAGCACCAGGGCACTGTTTTGTGTACATGCCGCATCAGTTGAAATCAGCATCCACTCCAATCAAAGCACACCAGCTAAAGATGCTCAGAATGTTTTGTCATGGTGGCACTTTATCCAAGTCAAAATATTGCACAGGTCACTTTAATGATCTATATTTTGAGGAAAAATAGAACCTGTTGGTGAGGGCACAAGCACAGTTAGCAGGAGGGTTGAGTTCCCACTCTGCCAGATTCAAAGTAATCATATATGCATGAAAAGTTTTGCTTTGAAGCAGGCAGTTGAACTGGGATGTCAGCCTGAGGCTGTCTACACTGGCAAGGGATGTAGCACGATGGGGATGAATCTGTAGAGCAGAAGAACTAGTGCTGATGTTCCAAAGCCCACATTATAGATATTTCCATGGTTACTGCTGGCCTGGTTTGGTAGACTGAATGTCAGCAGGCTGGAAAGCATCAGATGTCTTCCAAATCCTTTAGCTAAGTTTCACCCAAGAGGAATTGATAGAATCATAGAATCACTTGGTTTGAAAAGGTCTCGGAGATCATAGAATCCACCTCTACCTGTCCACTATTAAATCATATCCCTGAGCACTTTGTCTACCCATCTTTTAAATACCTTCAAGGACTCAACAGTCCCTGGGCAACCTATTCCAGTGCCCAATAACCCTTTTGGCAAAGAAATTTTTCCTGATGTCTGCCTGAACCACCCCTGGAGTGTAGATTAGAACTGAATTTAAATTGTCAAAAGACTCTCTGCAACAGAGCTGTTGGCATGTGAGTAGTTCTACTCAATAAAACATGCTGTTGCACACCATAAAAAAACCATTGTTCTGTCTCTCAAGTTGCAATGGAGAGTCATTGGTGTGTTTGATGTTAAATTCTCCGACTTGATTCAGTATTTGAAAATGTGAAATACAGTATCTCCTGACATCATAGAAGTGTTGCAAGAACCAATGAACTTTACTTATAAAGCATTCACATACTAGGTTGCTGAGGAGGAGGGAAAGAAAGTTTGACAATAATATTGTAATAATATTATGTACTAAATAAGATCACTTTCTAGATCATGAAGGAAAGGCAAAGTATTGTACATTTCTATATTAAGTAAGCATGGAGATAAATACTAGGGCCTACAATACCTGACAATACGCTTTAGAATTATGTAATCTGTATATACTGCATAATTTTACAAGAAATAATATATAATAAGCTATATGCTCAGGAAGACCAAAATTAAGATAACTTTGCGGTAATTGTGAGATAGTTATTTATTTTATGCATGAATTTGTGGGGTTAGAGGTGGTGCATTTGTGTATATACGTGTCTTCACTTTCAAAGGCTCAGTGCCATGATGTTGCTCTAACTCCAGGAAAGCTCATCGTTCTGCTGTCACGATAGGCAGCACCAATGCAGGTTATGCTCACAGAAACAACCTGACAATACCCAGAGCTAATTCCTCAGCAGGATCTCAGTGACATAATAGGACATTCAAAATGGTCTCTGACCTCTGAAATAAAATTCTGGAAGTACAATACAGTTTTATACAGACGGATATTTTTCTTGGGTTACCTTTCTATAGAGGCCATTACACCAGCAAACCTACCATTCTGTGTGGCTCCACAGAAGCCCCAGGACTCCTGTTAGAAAATGCAGAACCTTACTGCAGCTCCCAAAGACTTTTGTGGCTATTTCCAGCCTCAGACTCTCCCCTGCCTTCAACCCCTGACATGCTGGGATGTACTGATATAGAGGCAAGGCTGGATCTGTGGAAATTACCATTATGGAGGTTTGTTCAAATTCAGAAAAAAATCAGTTTCTTAGAGAAGTGAGCTTTGCCTGGGTATGTACACCTTGGAAGGCTCAATCAGGGAAATGTTGCTTAGGTTAGTAAAAAAAATACAGTGTAAGAACAAGACAATGAATATATTTAAGCATAAAATTACAAGACTAAATCCTAATAAGAGTGATCTTGCAAAGTCATGGAGGCTGGGTTACCTTTCTATAGAGGCATATATTCTAGTAATTTTTTAAAAAGGCATTAGGTGGCAGGGGTGCCATCAGAGCAGAGGAACAGATTGAAGGGGTCATCCCGCCTGTACTTCCATTCCCAGCTTTGCTCTTGCCACAAGCACTGTAGCTCACTTTCACAGTCTGTAAAAGAGAGGCTATGCTCCCACCAGCCCCTCAAGGGTTTTGCTCACTGAGGTTGTTATGTGCTTTGACAGTCTGTCAGAGGGAAGAGTACTCTAAAACTATCAAATGCTGCCAAAAATACAGTATGTATTTCTTTTCACAACTCTTAGATTAATTCAAGCCTCAAGTAACAGCTATTCAAGTGTCCTCTAAACTTGAATGGGATTGAGGATTTCATTTTTATCACTACAGAGCACTAGGCATTTTATTATACATTAGCCAAGCTGTCTGCAATGCAAAACTTTCCCTAGCAAAAATACAACACAAAGCACAAACTCCTAGGTCTACCTTTAGCTTTAAGAGAATCTGAGTAAAATATGGAGAATATATTGAAGGAATTAAAATATTTGTGCCCTACCCAGCTTGGTTGACAAAAAAAAAGCTTGCTTTTCCCTGACAGGCAGCTGTGCTTGGAAAGCAAGGATACACAGCCATGGAGACAAGACTGTCTGAAAGGGGGTTGATACCTTGTGATTACCCAAGTTCTAGTGAAATCAGGTCTAAAGTCTGAATTGGTTTAAAAATACATAAGCATTTACATATATAAAAAATACAGCAAAGAGCTTGATTCTATTTCTTACTTGAAGAATTGACTAGCAGCCTGCAAACTTTATGATGATGCATTGATTTAGTACTTCGTGTGGATGAAAAAATATGAGATGCAATAGATAAACAATTCTGTCTCATGTTATTAGCATTGGTATCTTGAGAATGAGGACAAACGCCTCAAATGCTGCAGAAGCAGATAGAAATAGTGACAGTAGTTTCTATCCAGACAGTAATGCTAATAACAGCAGTGGAGTTGTGGTTGCCCAGACTGCTGTGTATGCTAGACAGGCCTGTGGGGGATCTTAGTAGCTACTTGATTTGCTAGGCTGTCCTGAAAATTATGCTACCACATCTTCAGTGCTGCCTAGCAAGCTATATAGGGTATATCTGACTTTACTACAATCACATATCTTGTTACAATACTTTTAGGAGTCTCCAAGTCAAATACTGAGGTCCTTTGCTTAAAATGCTAAATCAGCTGCTCAAAGTACAAATGGCATCTTAAAAAGAGGAAGTAAAGTAAACAATCGGTCAGCATTCCTGGAAAAATACAGACAAACCCATAAAAGTTTACTAGTTTGGCTACAAAGATTATGTAGAGCAGGTACTGCTGGCTTCAGTCCCACTGACTGCACAAGGCTGCCCAGGGACCACCTGCACTGGATCTGGGGTGCCTGTTTGAAATTACTAACTCGGTTTTTGCTACAACAAAAAATACAGCTACAGAATTTCCTGGGACAAATTATGCTGCCTTTTACACATCTAAATAGCACTTGATAGTTCTCAACAAGATTTCCATTGAGACACCACCAAGGCTTAATCGATGTTATTAACTGTTGCCTGGTTTCTGGCCCCTGCCTAGGGTCTGTGGAAGGAAGGAAGATCTGGTGGGCAAAAGCTGTCATAAAAAGATATAATTTGTAAGTACTGTCAGAAACAAGTGATCTGAAAACAAACAAAAAAATATATTCCTATGTTTGTTTTCTTGCCACCTTGCAGCAGATATACTGAAGCCTAAATGACTCATGGCAATCACAAATGCCCAGAAACCTATGTGATGGCTGTGGGGTCCCTGCAATCTGGGACACTAGTTTCAGGGCCTGAGGCAGAAGTATGCAGCAGTGCCAAATCAAAGCTGGCTGGACAGTGCCTTAGGCAGTGGTTCCTGCTTTGAACAGGGACTGATACCAGGTTCTTCATCTTCCATGACTGCCCCACAGTCCCAATCAGCTATGGGGCTGGGTTTCAATCTGGCTCATTAGACAAGTATTGCATGCACTCCCACTAGGTATGGGAGAAAAAGGTTCAAGCCTCCCCTTTAGTTTATGTATTTAACGCTAAGTGAAATCTCAGGAAAGACTGTGTTTTATCACTACAGCTGCCTCAAGGTTAGGACATGCCTGCCATATGGTGGACTGAAGAGCCATCCAAGTATTTCAAGTACCATCTAATTGCTTTTAATCAGCAACCAAATGCCAACATCAAAAGGCCTTTCACTGAAAAAGAAAACTTTGACATTTCAAACTGTTTCCTGCTCAGATGGAGTTGGTTCTGCTGAGCTACAAACTGGACTTTTTTCTAGATTCAGTTACTCTGGTACCTCACAAACCTAAGCAGTTGGGCTTTCTCTCAAGGTCACTGTGCATTGTGCAGAGGGAGCCTGACCAAGCTGTAACAGTATTCACAGGCACAGAAATTACTGATGTGTCAGTCATTAATACTGTTTAAACCACAGATTTACAGAAGGATTTTCTTCTCTGGGCTTCATTGCCAAAAATCACTGGATTCTTCTTGTGTAAATGATTGCAGAAGGAGTTGCTGACAGCTATATTAGACAGATAAGGACACTTGAAACTTTTTTTTCACTATTTCTGAGGTCAGACAGACTTTAAAATGTTTAATGCCTGCATACATAGAGGATGAGGATCTTGTTTTTGAAAGGACTACTGACTGCTGATCACCTCCCAAAAGATAGTCAGAAAGCCTCATAAGGGATGCAGCTCCTTGTGAAGATTCAGGGGTGGCATTAAATGCTAAAAGGAGACATCCCAAACTCCAGATACTGCCAGCTGCCAGAAGCCTTTCACTTCACCTTTAAAAGAAACAGCTTCAGTGTCATTTTGAAGAAGGGCAAAACTATCTCCATAAGATAACTTGTTCAGACCCAGTTTGGCATCATGTCTGTGTGGCTGTAAAGCACAGATCATCTGCAGCAGCAATTAAAGTTGGAGGAGGAGGAAGAGGTCAGTGGAGCAGTCAATAATCAGTGCACCTTTTCCTCACAGCTGGCACACAACCGTGCTGCAGCCTGTCGTTTAATGAATGTTTGTTTTTTTCTGTAGTGCACTTCTGCCATCTAGAGGCTTTTCCACCTTCTGAAAATCTCTACCAGGAGAGATTTTTTCCCTTTTATATCCCAAACATCCCTCATCAGGTATCACTCTTCTGATTAAAGGATGATAAGGCTAAGAATGATATGACGTAGGACTAAACTAGAGTTAAGAATAGGCTGGAAATGGAAAACAGTTTTCTTGTGGATCATAGCTCTGATGTACTGCAGATTTTCATCACACAATTATATTTCATAATAATTTAGCTGAAATAAACCATTTTGGAGACAGCAGGAGAGTACAGGAGACTTGAATCAACATCTAAAATAAACCATTCCAAAAGCACCATGCAAGACACTGAAGACACTGATATTTCTTAATGTTCTCTGATACTGGAAAAGAACAGTCTTTATTGCCCGCAAAATAATTTGACTTACAATGATGTTTAATCCTATGATTAACACAAACCTTTAAAAAACTGCGTGGCTGGAACATTGCAATTAAATATCCGTAAGCACCTAAAAATGTGGGGATTTACATAAGGAAAACCTCCACTCACTCTGTCACATAGCAAAGCATTCCACCTGGTTAATTCTGACCCACAAGGTTTATAACATCTTTCAAAATCCCCAGCTCTTGATAGGAATCTCATAGATTTCACAAGAGGGAAGGCAGTTGAGTTAGCTCAACTATATGCTGCCTTGTAAGCTTTAAGCACTCTGGCTATGCTCAGCTTTCATATTTAAAAGCCAGAGTCTCTTCTTCCTCTGTCATGAGGGACTACACACTGCTCCATCAACAGGGAGAACAGGCAGGAGAAAACAGACCAGAAGAGGTGAGCATGGCAGGGTGAAAGCCCTGAGATGGGATACGAATAAAAATTTAGGTTATGTGTTTGCACTGCAACATGAGGGCTGCCTCAAGGTTGCTTTAACACCACTCTTCACTGCTTTAATGGCAAATAGGAAAGCTGAGCTCCAGGAACAGCTAAGAACTGTCTTATACGGTGTTTGTGTGCCAAGGACATCTGGCAGGATGTTGTCAAGCATACTCAGAGAGCTCTTGTTCAGGCTTTGTGCAAGATAGATGCATGGGCTGAAGGCAAGTGGACCATGAGGCAATATGCCCGTAGTTATGCGCTTCCATCGAATTCACTCACCCATCAAATGCAATGCAGTATACTCACTCAAATGTCAGCTGCCTCAGCTTAAAATACAACCCCAAAATTCACATTCAACAGCTGCCACTCACTTAAAGAGTGAAAATTCACCAGGAAGGTCTGTATTGGCCTGCAATTCTGTGTCTGCGAACCTCCTGCTCCTCCTGAAGCCCTTCTTGGACCTCAAAGCTGTTGTGAAGTCCCTTCAGCAACCACTGCCAAAGGCTCTGTTAGGCAAACACCTAACACAACAACAGGATCAGCCTGCAATTCATGTGTGGTTGAAGATTCATTTTCTTAATAGAATGGGTGAAGAAGATTGTTTGAAATTGTTAATGTAGTGTTAAGTTTACTGTAAACCGCACAGTTTTAGATGCTAAAATTAGCTGGGTCAGGGTTACACAATGACACATGAGGAGAAGGCTTGAGAAACCATGTCAGCCCATTGTGCATCTTCCAAAGGTCATACTCCAAACACTAGAGAATAAAACTCCTCAGCACCTACCTGTACTTTGAGAGTGAACTCTGTTCTGCTTCTCAAAGAATAGAAGCCCATGTTTGCTCTCGGGAGTGAATTCTGGGACCAAAATACCAGCATGCCAATTGAAATGGTTCCAAAGGGGCAGATTTCAGGTTCATTCCCGTGTTACAGGTCCCTGCTGCCTTGTTCTGCATTCCTTCCTGTTCTGCATATGTCTCTTTCAATAAATTTTCAATTGCTTTGCAGGATTTATATACCTTAATACTGAACACCAGCTTTTGCTCCAATGGCTATGTATGTGCCACATAATCACTTATAATACAGGACCCACTGATCCAGATGAAGTCTTCAGTGGCCTGCAGGATGACTCTGAGCCTTTTAGCTGTTTCTGCCACCCAAGAAAACAAATACAGACATCAGGCATAAGCAGTGCCATAATGCTGAAAAGAGCTCAGAGGAAAACATGGGAGAAAGAAGAGGAGCACATGGGCGGCAGAGTCCAAATTACCAGCATGCTCCTGCGGTTCTGCTACCATTGTACATCAGCTCCAAGTCAGCTCATGCCAGAGAAGAAGCACAAATGCCAGAGAAAGATCTTGCTGGTATTTTGTGTGATAGTGGATGCCAGGAAAAGTTTACAAGCACACAGTGCATCTGTTCCAGCAGCCATGAGGAGCTTAGTCTTACAGATTTGCCTCGTTTGAAGACACCAGGGACTCCCATGGCGAGTGGTTAAACTCATCTGCTTCATCAGCCTTTAAAGAATTTGCTGTGGTATGGGGCTGCCTCCCAGTGCTCAGTGTCTGACCCTACCGAGCACTTTAAAGTTTTAGGAAAAATCAACTTGCACTTCAGCCAGATAACCACTTCAGCTATTCTGCCAAGCAGGAATCCAGCTGCTGCTGTCCCAAGAATAAAGGCCATAAACAAGCAGCAGAAGCATCCTACAGAGAAACCTTTTTGTTCCGGTGCTTGCAAAGTAGCTAACACAGTGGGATAGCAGCAACACAAATCATCATTATTATCATCCTGAAAGACAGAGGGAAAAATACCTAGAGAAACAGAATTGAAAAGGGAAGCACATTTTCCAGGTCAGCATTTAAACTAGAGGCTACACTTCACTGTGTTGTGATTTAACTGAGGGAAGTTTTTATCCTCTGTGTGTTATAAAGTACAGAGCAAGATGTGACTAAACAGGTAGCCCAAATATAAACTTCTCCAGGGAAGCAGAAGATAGGTACTGTACTAGAAACAGCAGCTGAAGACAGTGAATTGAATTTCAAGACCTATATTCTATCTTTTAAATATTAATGTATTGAATTAAGCCATTTTTGCTAGTATGGATTTGAATCAACTGCTTTCAGAAAAGAGATTGTTTCAAATCAGTAGTGGTGACATTGATATAATTCAATGTGTTAATATTTAAAATACTGAATATTAAAGATACTGAAATCTAAATCTACAGACTCCAGTTGGAGTCTCTGCATGATTTCTATGCAAACAGCACTGACAAAACCATTCTGGAAGGTTCTTTCTTGTTGGACTTCAGTCCATCTTTAATTGCATTCCCAGTCCTGTTGAAATATCATCTTCATAGTCAGTCCCTTGGGATGGGTCACTCTTCCCTGTGTTTTCCACCAATTTCCTCCACAGACAGGGTCCACGATGCATGGCCATTTCTCATTCACTATCAAAAAGCTAGCTTAGGCTAGGCAGTGTGACACATCAACAGGTTCATCCTAAAACCCTTCTGCTTGTAAGCCTCGGAAACTACCAAAGTACTATCTGAGGTCTCATTCCCCTGAACAACTGCACCTGTGATAAATCAAAGACTCGCAGAACAACCTGAGTTGGAAGGGACCCCACAAGGACCAAGAAGTGCAACTCCTATCCCTGCATAGGACAACCCCAAAATTCACACCATGTATCTATGCATAGTCCAAATGCTTCTTGAATACTGTTAGTCTTGGTCACTAGTTCCCTTCTTTTGCACCTTTATATTTTATCAGGTCCTGCCTGGAACAATGTTAGAAGCATAGAGACCATTTGAAAATCCAAGGGAGGTTTGTCCTTGGGGTTAAGCACTACCAGCACTGGAATCAGAACAAAGATCATGTGAAATAGAGTAGCGGGAAGAAAGGTCAGCTGTGTTTGGTACCATTGCCTGATTTTTCCATTCCTCATCTCAGATGCGGTTCTTCCTCCTCTGTTTGAAACTGGAGGACCATCATGTGAAAAAGGTCATACTCTGGTGCCATTGGTCGATCCAAATTCAGCAGGAAAGCAGATATGATGATTTAAATTAACTCTGTGCTTAGGAACAAATTACACCAGAAAATATATTACAGGCCCTGCTCTTACATTTGATGAACTGTATGTCTATTGATTTAAAAATATATTTTTCTTTCTCATTATCACTTAAATGTATGGGATAGTGACTGATTCATGAAGCAGTAGGTATTGTTTCTTTTAAGTCTGATGATAATTACTTTTATTTAATGAATAAGGTCCAGGTTCAATAAAAGACCCATCTGGCTTCATATAATAAATTGATTTTATGGGGCTGCTGTGAAGCGGAAGCCAGAGAGAGTTCTTATTGAATCTAGGCTGAAACACGATATATCACATCTCTCATTTTCAGCTTATTTCATCTGTTAATAAAACTGCATTTAATATCCTTGGATATTTTTCAAAAGGTTTGTCCTTTATCCTCTTTGTCATAAGTAGCACAGAGGGTAATTAGTTTTTACATAGGCATTCTCCTTCATCTAGATACAAGTCATCTAAATTATTTTCATTTGCTTATGGAAATTAGAACACCACGTTTTTATTTCTGCTTCAATTGCTCCCTGGTGATTACCTTAATTGGAATTACTATTTCTATACTGCTGTTGTGGAGTTTAACTCTTCAGGCATTGTCACAGTGGACAACGAGCCCAGAGCCTTTGGAGGATGGCAAATGAATTGTCTCTGCACATACCTAAAACCTGCAGCTGTCATTTCAAATAACCATAACAAGATTTCGAAGGCCACGAGATGCCCATGACTCTGCTTGGCCCCCTACAAGTGGCTGGGGGCACCACTGGGGAGGGAGCACAGCCCTGCACCCCTGCATGCTGCCTCAGGGGTAACTTCCACTCCGTGATGCCCAGACTGGTGTCCCACGCTGGCTCGTCCTCCTCGCACCACAATGGGAAGCCACAAGCCCTGAGCCAGGGCGACTGCTCTGCCTGCCTCAAATCCATTGCCATGGTAACTGAAATCTTTTGGATGCCCCAACTCACAACCCAGCATCTGTAAAGCAGGGGGGGGAAGATGAGATGAAGAAGCAACACGTAGCCTAGCAGAGGCTCACCTCCACCACAGAACTTCCTTTTTCATTCAAAGAGTTTTTGAGGAAGGTGTCCATGTTGCTGCTAAAATGATCTTTTTGTTTCTTTGCTCAGGAGGGTGGTTATAAAAATGAAAAAAAACCACCAACACACTAATATATATATATAGTAATTAATAGATTTTTCATAGTTTACATGCACCTTAGTATTACCTATAAATCTCTATTTGCATCTAATATGTTATTTCTGGAATGTATTTTATTTGGGACAGTATTTGCATGAAAAGATAAAGTAAGATATATTAACATTAAATTGATATTAAATTATAAAGTACAATAATGAAATTATTATAAAGTATTTTTACTATTTATTTAGTAAGAAGAATGTTTTTTACTCCAGTTTCTAAATCAAATGGGAAAAAAGTCATTCAGACCCCAAATTTATTCCTCTCTCATTCTTTTGAAATGAAAAAAAGATTTGTTTCATCAAAAATGATATATAGAATTTTCAGATTTCACGAACGTTTTTCTTTCATTTTGTCTGTTTTAATTCCTTACTAAAATTTCAGAGACACTAACTCCTCAGACTGTTGTCGGTGTGGTTTTGCTGCTACCTTGGATTAATAGCCATGGCATTCTGCAAACCATGATCTCAGACTCTCCAGGAGAGCAGGAAGATATGTGGAATACGGAGAAGATGGAAAATATTAAATTATTTAGAATTTTTATTTTTTAAGAAAGAACTTGTTTTCAACAACATGAGATACTATGTGTGTGGAATACATGTAACTTGTCATTTCAGAATTAATATTATTTAATCTTAAAAGTTTCCAGGAGTCCTTACTCTCACTCTTACTGTAGAGCATATCACCTAAGACTTATCATAATGACATTTTGTTCAGTTTTTAATTCTTGGACACTCATATGACTCTGTTAGGGCATTTAAAAGAACTGAGAGCTTATTCAATATGTTTTGATTAATTATAAAGCAGCAAGTAGCTTTCTGATCCAGTTGAATAACGCAGACAATAGAATGTTACTTAGTATGATGACACTTAATACCTACTTGACATCTTTATATCATAGACTTAGTGGCGTGTTTTCTTTACTATTAAGGTCATTAGAAATACACAGCTTGACTGTTCTCATATCAGGAAAAACATTTTCAAAGTTAATGTAGTAAAACTGTGAGGGCAGGGGGAAAAGAATACATAAATAAAATGAAGTACAAAATTTAAAACCTGGGCAAGCACATTTATTCAGAAATCAGCTCTGCATATGTACCCAAGGACATATCTAAGAAAGGAAAAGACTTTCCAGCTGACATATGCTGTTAACCCTGTAGTATGGGACAAAACTAACTGTGCAACCATATTTACATGTCCAACAAAAGGAAACCAAGTTATAAATAACTGAATTCCATAAACCATTGTTGAGAAGGCAGAAAAGTCCTAGATTTCAAATACTCAGACTTTAAATGTAGTATTGAAAGGGAGAAACACACATGTGAGCAGATGCAAACTTAGGAAGGAGACACACAAAATATAAAAATGTGGAATATGTCATACCAGCTCAGTGTCATCCCCCAGAGACAAATTTCACTTTGCAGACTTGTCTGTTTACCATTAAAAACAAACAAAACCAAACAACCCTCCAAAACCCACTCTGGGTATCAAATATTTAAGGTGTGTAATCACCAGAATATCCTCTGCTGGGCTCCTGCATGTTGCTTCAGGGATCAATTAAAAGCACAACTTCTTATTTCCAGTCCTGCAGGTTTCATCCTCACAGCCACTAGGATCCAGGGTTGCCAGCTGTCAAAAGTACAAAGCTGAATATTGAACAAAATACCAAGGGCAAGAAGAAGGTAAGAAGGAAAGGACGGTGAAAGAAACCTGTTTGCTGGAATTATTCATATAAATAAAGCTCTTTAATACTCTTCTTCAGAACTACACTACCAGGTGACACTGCTGATGATGGCAGAGTGTAATAAGAACCCAGGAACGAGAACACATAGAGTTGAGGTTGCTTCATTCGCTGTATCCTTTGGTAGGACCAAGTGCACTTGCAGTGCTGGCATCTAAGAAAGAGTTCAATTAATAGCCCCTGTCATGTGATCATGCCACATACTATCTCCAGCTTTGCCACAGGCATTAATATAGAGAAGCAGAGATATGAGGCTGCTGAGGAAGAAAAGTCAGTTAATAATTAAGTGGGTAATTTGTACTATAGTCCTTGGGAAAGGCCAACTTGGGTGACACAAGGTTTTGATAAGGACATACAAAAGAAAATATTTTAAAAGTGGGTGATGAATAAGAATTAATAGACAAAGCTAAGGACAGGGACAGGGACTAATGTTAGAGATACACTGTAGGCTTGGCATTTTAGGAGGTGGTTAACCTGTGGAAGTGGAAAGACTTGGAGGCCTGGTGAAGAAGCAGATCTGAAATGACATTATCAGTGTCAGGAGATTTCCAGAGATGAGAAGTTCACCTAGAGATGCTTGTTGGAGGGGATTTGAAGAAGTTACTGTTCGGAGAGAAGTTCGGCTGGACATCCTTTAGAGTTTGCATCTGAGATGGATCAGCCATTTGCATACAAAATTTAAAAACTTTTGTCTAATTAATTTTGTCATAGAAACGTTTTAAAAGCATGGGTTGGAGTTCTCACTGCCTAATTGTAGATGCCAATGGCAACTGAAAAATTAGTTTCCAGTGCTTTCATGTAGCTAATAGATAGGCATCTCCTGAGGGATTCAGCAGAAACACACAGCAGATGATCTGACTTGCCCCCGCAGGTGCCTTTCCCACTACAGAGGTAAGCTGGATGAGTAGCATAGACTAGCTACCTGCCTTTTAGACAGCAAATGTATGACAAACAAGGTAGGCTTAAATACCTCAAAATTAATTGAGCGTTAAGAACTTTCTGCATATGTCTGGAAGAGCTAGGGAGACCAGCTTCCTACCAACTGCACCTGTTTGGAGACAATCTGAATGATCAGTACTGTTCCAGATGATGGTTATGGATCATCCTCTGTCAAAAGCATCATGTCTTAAACTCATGGGTTGCTTCCTGACTTTATCTTCAGACAATTTACTTTCTGATGTTTCTAAAATGTCACAAGTTATTTTGATACATGACAAAATCTATCTTACTCAAAGCCAATCAAACATCCGCTACTTCCATTTATCTTCATGGAACCCTTTCACACAGGTGCATCTCTGCACACTTCATAACAAAAATCACTTTCTTTGGCAGTATCTACTAATGAATTGTCTTTATTTGCTGACAGCAGGATGAACAATACCTCTTTCTTCTATGAAGCCACATCCAGATGTTGCTCATTCTTCATTGTTACTAACATAAATGGCAAGCCCAGCAGCCATAACAATCTGGCACATCAAGCTTAAGCTGATGTTCCAGGTAATTTTGCTGTTTGCAGCTAATTTGGTGTATTTTCTTGCTCGTGACTAAATGCCTGTTGTTCCCTAGATCTGTGTGTGTTGACCTTACTGTGGCACAGATGCTCTAGATGGTCAGTCAGTACTAAGGCAAGGGGTACTGCACAGTTTCTGGGGGATAGATTCTCATACATGAATAGCTGAATATGGAAACTTTAAGGTCCACCTCCCCTCCAAGCTGGTTACTCCATATACCTAGCAAAAATATAATATATATATGCACACGCATATACATAGCAAAAATGGAATTAATTGCTGCTATATAGGATGAGTCTGATAAAGAAAAAGAAAAAAAGAGGCATACTTGGGTAAATCTAATGTAAAATTAACATACTGCAATGCATGAAATTATTTTCATTTGCTACATAATACAGTAGTAATGTCCAGAGTGTCTTAAATATGACCTTGTTCCTTCTTCCCTACTTTGCTAGTTTAATTATTTATCTCTCTGACCCAGAGTTTTAATTTCTTGTGGTATTGCTTCCTGTCTTTCTGCTTTATGCAGTTCTGTTCCCAAATCTCCATGTTAACTTCAGTAATCACCATTCCCACTTCCCCAGTTTTCTGCCATATAGAATCTGGATTCTCCATAGATAGATGAAAATATTTAAAAATCCGGAATATATTTCTTGCCCTTACTGCAAGGAAATGACAATACAGCCACGCAATTTTTAGAAATATAGAAAGAAAATTACTAAGAAGACTTTTCAGGCAATTATTTCAATATTGCTAAAGTAGTCTTCCCTCCTTTTTCATAATCTCTTCTACTATTATAGCCACATATAAAACAAGTGTTTCGACGAGCCTGATGTAAAATATTTGCCCCTGCCAGAACATTTCCACATATTTTTATTTAAAAATGAACAATCAATATGTCTAATTATAATTTTTATTTCCTCAGATCAGAGTTTTCTGACAGAAATTATCGGCCAGTTCTAGTTATGTTTATCACTCCCCTGTTGGAGTGTTGTCAATAGCAACATTAATTTATTCAGTTTGAAAGCGTAACCAGAACCTGAACACCAGGCATTAAGCCTGACTTACCCACAACCCACAAGATGATGCTGGAAAATAGGGATGTTCTGTTATTTTCCAGACCAAATCAAACCTCTTAGAAGTTTTTTTTTTAGGTAGATTACAAAGTTACAAGCAATTCTTATTTTCCTCAGCTGTTCGCTTGCTTAATTCGTGTCAAGTCAACTTTGCTTAAAATAAGATCTTGATATCAGAGAGTGGGAGGCAGAAATTATACCTGGAGATTTTCTTTGTTTTAAGGTTTGTGTGCTTGTGTCTCACACCGACTTGAAATTAGGCAGGAAAACATTTCTCTTCGTGAAAAGACTTTCATAGGTCGGGTGACGAAGAAGAGTTAGCTGCTGCTACCGACCAATATGAAATTAAACTTATTGAGGGTCCGGACTTCTTGACAACAATGAGGTTTTTCTTACATGCCGTTGTAGTGAATTTATTTTTCACTAGGCTGCTCTCGGGCAGGCTGATGATTTGCAGCACGGTCCCTCTCCCAGCTCCAGCATCTCCCTGCCTGTGACACCAGGTGGCAGCCCTGCCCCACGCTGCTGCCTTGGGATGGGAGGGATGCTGCGGGAATTGCCTGAGGGGTGGGAGGATCCTACCAGGGCTGCAAACAGCAGCTGTGCTGCGGGCAGGTGAGCAGACAGGAGTCTGTACTTTAGCTCAGATTGCTACTCTATTTTTATCTCGTGGTGAGGGCATAAGATACGTGAAGTAGGTAACGTGGAAAGATGTACCAGTGAATAGGACTTCACAGTTATTATTACTATTATGATTTTTCTTTGTGCCACTGTTAGAGGCTCATCTTCTCTAAAAAGGAGAGAAAAGAGACGCAGTTACAGTTTTCAGGTACCTAAGAAATTCTTACAAAGAACAGGGGTGATACACTGCCCTTTGCATTCACAGTGAATGGGACAAAAAGTAATGGGTTTAAATTGACCTAAGGGATATTTAGGTTAGACAATAGATAAAATTCTGTAACAAAGACAGTAAATCCTGGAAATTATTGGAAACGGTGGCTCTTGAGACCTCATCACACCCGTTTTCAGGAACAAGTGACACTGGTTTAGGATGAAAGCAGCAAAGAAGAAAAAGTGGACATGTCAGGGACTTTTTAGTGCTGTTTCCTGCCATTAAGTAAGATAAAGGTTGTACTTGGGTACTCAGAAAGCACCCTGCCCAATGGTGTGGGCTGCATGAAGTTAGATAAAATTCTTGATAAACTCTTGGTAACTGTAGCTCTTCAGATACAAACATGCTAATTGAAAGGTAACTCTGGTGTATCAATACTAATGCCATTCACCCCTTTGGATTGCACCCCATTCACATCCTTGACATTCAGAAGAGAGACAAGGGATAAAGAAACAGCTCCTACCTCTTATAAAGAATTTCTGTCATTCCCTGTGAAAACATTTCTTTTTAATACATGAAAACATGTTTCTCTGTTTGACTTGGTTTGTTTCTCCAAGCCCTTCAAGCTTGGAAACAGACTTTGTTGCATTTATGTGTGAGTTTCTCACACTGTGAGCCATAAGGATAAAACTCAGACTTGAGCTAAAAAAGAATCATATTTCATGAACAATGTATTCTAACATTCCTACATACCACATATGTGAGCATAATTCATATAATAGCACACATAGAAAGAGCAAGATAATTTTCTGAGACTGATAAGGAAAAAATGCCTCCATTTTACTAGATGAAAATTATGTTTCTGGATTGGATGGAAATTCAGGGTTACCTGAAACTACCAGAGCCCATGTTTTTGGCATTATTAAAATGTGTGGAGGGGATGGATCCTTTTAGAACCTTTCAAATTGAGAGTCTTCTCTTTTATTAGCACAGTGACCTTCCATTATTTGGGTCTTCCTCACTTCCAGTTACTGTGATGGCCCTTCTTTATGTCAGCTGCTCAGTGGTACATGCAATTGCTGCTCCACAACCCCTTAACCTGCTATCTGAGTACTTCTGTTTGGAACTGTCTTCTCCTTAAAAATGACTGAATAGGAATGAGGCAGAATGACACTTTAAGGTATTGAGAATGCTGCTACTTCAAAATGCCTTCAAGATATTAACTAATCCACAGCAAAGTACATAACATATGTAGACTTTGATTTTACAAGCTGTAAGCCCAAGGCTACCTGGATTAAAATAGTCACTTCAGGCTTTGTATGCTCTGCTTGCACTTTGAAGAGCTACACTAAGCACTAGAAATCACACCTTCCATCCATCCATCCATCCACTTTTCATCTCTGCTGTCGCTTTGGGAGTCTGTCAAACTCACTATGCCAAAGTGGAAAAGTTTTACTCCTCTTCATCATTTCTTGCACTATGAACATACGCATGCAAAAACCCACAAGCTTTAACTGTCTTCTTTGAAGGTGCTGTCTCATATTATGTTTCAGTTTTACACGTGGATTATCTTGTGTGTGTGTGTTTGTCTAATTTCACCTGTACAAACTGATCACTATTATAGCCTGCTAAACTAGGAATCCACTCAAGGTTGACTGGAAAGACATAATAATTTAAAAAAAAATAATGGCATTTACTTTTATTATGAATAATAAATGTTTCATTAAAATTCCTTCCATCTCTCTCAGTTCTCTTCTGGATGAATTAACCACGTCCCCCATATAGATTGCTGATATGCTGTCTCTGATGTTAGAAGCAGGAAGAAATGGAATCAAGGAGTCCCAGGGAAGCACTTGACTACAGTGAAGTGGCAGATTACAGTCATCAAGAGATTTTTTTCCCATCAGATGCTATAACCAACCATCTTGAAAATGGTTAATAAAAAGACTTGACAAGAAATCCACATTAGTATTTAGATTTTTGAGAAGCAAACACATTTACATGTACCCCTACAGCCATTTAAGTCTTACATCTGAAGTTCCCACATTCTGCTTCCTTCACTCACATTCCTGCATGTTTTAAGAAACACATCTCTCTTTCTCACCTTTCTTAACTCTAGTCATTCCAATTATCACTCAGATAAAACTATAACAATTTTACAAACAGCACACCAGTTAGGATTTTTAAATACGTAGAAGTTATCCATATCCATCATTGAATCAGTCTGCAAGTAGATGTAACATATTTTATTAGAGCAGATGGTGCAATTAAGGAAAAAAAAGAAGCCTGGATACAATATAAAAATTGAACTTTTCCCATTTGGAGTTATAAATGCATCAGGTTTACTTATCAAATCACATTGATTTTAAAATGCATTTTTTCTTTAAATTCTGGAGAATTAACATTGTCAAAACTGATATTAGTGGAAAGACATGTGTCAGTTGTCCAGAATGAAATACTTTTATTCACAGAAATGTTTCTTAATTTGCTATCGTCACTCAGATTTTAAAAGAAAAATTAAACACCACAGTAATTCAGTTCCTGCACAGCTATAGCTATGCTAATTCAACAATACCAGGCAATTTATAGACAAAAATCCACTAAAACTGAAAGGAAGATGATTGTGCTTTAAAAGTTCTATTTCAGTCTACCTTGAAACAGAGTTAAAGCAATGGGTTGTTGTTACTTTTTAATTAAAGCAATGCAAGTTAAAGCAAAGAACACTAAGAGAACTAAAACTTGGCAAACACATTTTCAAGCTTGTTTGTTGTAGAAGGCCAGGGGAGGCTGCAGAGGAGTAGACAAAACAGTAGTAATGAAGTGATAAGCTGCATTCTGAAACGCAAAAGGTGAATCACTTTTGTTGTCAGCCAGCAAAGTGATAAGGACAAACAAGACATACAATAGCACCAAACTTCTCTGAAAAGTTTGAAAGATCTGAAAACCTATGTTGCTTTAAGATGCAGGTAATATAAAAATGAAAATATTAAAAACAAACAAGAATAAAAGGTGGAGGAGTTTCAGCTGACATTTTCAGAAATGCATTTAGTACAGGAAAGGGTCCCTTTGGACTAGAAAGTAACTAACATAACATTTTAGAAAAAGAGTCAAGGGACCTGACACAAAAATATAGAGCAGTCGCATTCACAATCTACTTTCAGAGATCAAAAGGAAGAATAGTTAAAATAGCCAGACTTCTCTTGCCTTCAAATGCATCCTTTGTTAAGACTTCTTTGAAGATGCCTCTGACATGCTACTCAAGAGAGATGCTTAGCTGAGATGTCCTAGAGCACTTGATAAGACAGCCCACCAGCAATGAATGTCTAATGTGGGAAAAAAAAACATCAGCAGATAAGGCAGAAAGTGGAACAATGGGATAAGAATAACAGGTTGTCATAAACGAATCATTCGCCTGCTGAAAAGGATGTCTGCTTACTTAGAGATCAGCATTAAAGCTGGCTCATCGCTTTGTCAACAAGTCAAGAGGAAAAAAAAATAAAGACTTGAAATTGTTTGTGTATATTGTACAATAGCAGAAGAAAATGCACATTAAGGTTGAAAAATATAAAGTATGTTAACACTGATTTACTCTGATACCTCTCCTGGAAATGGCATGCAAGGTGTATTCCACCTTCTACTGCCTGATAAACTACAAATAAACCCTAGTGACATCAGACAAAACAGCACAAATGTTTGCAGATGTCTCTTCAGTTAAATAAAACAAAGCACATAGTTAAGATGTTATTTTGAGGCACAACAGCAATTCACACTATGCACTGTGAAGGCTTGAACTGGAGACCTGTTGAAGACTTGGCTGTCAAATCCAGCTTTCTGGAGCTGCAGTCCGAGGACTTTACCCACTGCCACCATGAAGTATGTTCTTAAGGCATCAGTGTTACACGTTTTTGCTTTCATGGAGCCTTATACGACTCTCTTCCTCTTCAGTGCTATTTGCCTCTACTCTTGGATGGGTTCACTAATCTTTGATATGTCATAGTAATCTAAACTAGAATCTAAGTGTCTCAGTGTAAGGACTTGATCTCCCCATTTGTCGTAAAGTGCCACGTTTACCTTTAGTACTGTATAAATAAATAATAAGGCTAACAAGGCTGACTCTATATATAGGGACTCAAAAGTCAGACAATCTTAACATCAGTCTGCCACTTTATTAGCAGCCAGTGAAGCTTGCAGGTTCCTGGCCTAATGTGCACATGCCAACCAGTTTCATTTGGCAGCTTAGTTGCAGGTGACAAAACATCTCTTCTGACTTGCATAAAAATATGTGTGGATGCAAAGAAAAATCTAGGAAAATAATATCCACTAGAAAGAAAAATGATACAGGACAACAAAGAGACTTCAAAACTGGGGGAGGAGGGGATGTATAAAGCTCGTTATGATTCAAAAGTGCAGAAAGATGTTGGATTCAGTGATGCTGATGGTGATAGATTGGGCATTTGGCAATACACATCTCTTGTTGTTCCAGGTTGCTTGTCTGAATTCCTGTCCCCTTTGCTTTGTCTTTTTCATATGAAATAATCTGTCAATACAGGGAGCATGAGAATGGAAACTGAATCGCTTACCTGAACAGGACTGAAAGTGCAGTGCTGGGAGAGGAAAGGCAGGAGATGCAAGGGGTGTGAGGGCTTTTGCCAGGTGCATCTGTTAAATAATGCAACATGTTAAACAACACAAACTGTACCCTTTGTCCAGCACCAGATAAACTAAACGTGGAGATCCTTTTTATAATTTCAAAACCTGTCAGATTAAGGCTAGAACTCTCAGAGGTGGCTCGGCATTTCGAATTACCGGATTTGAGGATCTCCAACCACCAGCATATAAAATGAGAGTAAGTTTCAAGAAGACCACTTGGCAGCTCTTGAAAAAGATGTGAGGCTGAGTGTATTATAATTTGATACAATCATGTCATTAGTTACCTTAAAGATATCCTTGAGGCAAATTAAGCATTTTATGGGACAAGGTGGGGGAAGTGAAACGAATGCTGGACAAGGTATGAGTGTTGACACTGGTAGAAACAAAACTCTCATGTTCCCATAGCAAGTGAGGTAATTCAGGTCATTGGTCTCTGGGTCTCCTTTATGGTGGAAGTTTGTATTATGGCAGTTTTGTTAGCGTATTGCTTTCTCTTTGTATGCATGTGGACTCTCTAGTATAATTTCCACTGTCTCTTTGGTCACCTCTTTGAAAATATTTGCTTTCATGTCAGAGTAACATAGTTACCTACACATTTTCCTCTTCTTATGGCAAATGAGCTACAATGGTTGTGAAGACTACGGAGGGCAGCTGGAAGTGAAGTCTCCATTTCAGTGACAAGTGCCAGAATTTAAAAGATCTTCCAGTGACAGACTCTAAAGGGAAAGTTGCATTTAAGGACCCTCACTGGACTGAACCAGAGTACGTATGCATTTTTCCATACTGCATATAGGGACCACCAACTGTTTCATAAAGGGAAGCACCTATGGTACAAGTAGTGAAAAAAACTGTTCCACAGAAAACAAAATTAAATGTACATACATGGCAGGGCATATAGTGCCAGAAAACAAACAAAATTATATCAAAGAAAATGTTCCTGTATAAAAATTGAATCTTACTCAGACATGAATCCCGTTAACTTCAGCTGATGCAGGGAGTATAAGTTTTTTAAGATGAAAGAATTCTGCTATAGAAATTTCTGTAAATAAGTTCTACTTTCTCTCAAATGAACTTCAAATGGTTTTGTATTTTTTTCTCTTTTCTTACTCTTTTACTGATTTTATCTTTTGACATCTTTACTCTCCTTTCCCTTGCCTGATGGCCTTTCACCTTTGCAATCCTTTGGAAGACACCATCTTGTGTTTGAATCACTAATCTCCCTTGGAGGAGGTCTTACTTTCTGGGTGACTTCACCAGTCAGACCCACAAAGCAGCTCACCCTCAATTTATATTATGTTAAATGACAATCCCATATCTGTCATTGTCACACACCACAGTAGGCCACCTTTGCAAGATGATGGGGATAGTCCGTTCTGTTGCATTCAGCTCTCTACTGCAATTAGAATTTGCTTGTCTGCTAACTGATCACACCTCTTCTACCACAAAGCCACATTTTCACATCTCCGTTTTCCATACAGCTTTCAGATGAACTTCAGACCTCTGAAATTGATATGATTTCTCAGGAATATGGTTCAGATCTACATCAATGACCCACAGTTTTGCCTCAGCAGGAAGCTTCATTTCTTCCATCCATCTCTGTCACCAAACATTCACCTTTAAAAATGAAGAACAGCATTGCGCTCAATGGACATTTGCTTCCAATTTTTAACTATGCCACAGACTTCTCCAGGAGGTTTGCCACTGTCACTGGGAACAGGGTTTGCCTTCCTTGACTCAGCTGTTTAGTTTAAGCTGTTATGTATAGTCAAGAGAGAAACGCTGCCAGCAGTCAACCATATCCATTCAGTTTTCTTCTGTTAGCCAGTAGGAAGATTACTTGAGAATGATTTTCAGTAGTCTTTCAACTTTGCCTATATTCAGCTTATATTCTGCAAATATTTCATAATTTTTAGTATCAGAGTACAGATTCAGCATTCAAATATATGCAATTGTTCAGCCTACTATCTATGTTCAGTTGTCATTCTGGTCACTTTCCCCTTCCAGCCTCATACTTCCTCATCTTGGCATACTGAGATTTCAAGCAGGAAAACGCCACAAAACTCTGAATGTTCAGAGGCATCTGGAACTGATATTTTTATTCCAATGAAGACTAAGGTTAGATATGAAATTCACATCCACATCCCAGCATCTGGCTTTGAATATAAAGCATTCAGAACTATCCATATAACACATTAAGTCTGTTGAATGTTGTGTCCTAAGAACAGATCCAAAACTGGATTTATCCACTATAGCTTAGCATTCCCCTCTACATTTGGTTCATCCTTTAAATCAGGTGGTAAGCAAGAAGGTTCCACCAGTTCAGACCTCATGAATTCTTAATATTGAGAGGATCAGGAGCCCCAGGCAGTGTGGCTGGAGATGATCTCAACTTTTGATCCAGTGTTGAGAAGTCTTATGAATCCAGAAGAAGGAATTATGACTATAACAAAGTTTACGGTATCAGGAACAACATAATGAGGAGAGGCTGCTGAAGCAAGTCACACACATTTTGCCAGGAAGTCAATCTGTTCCTGGTTCTCACTCCCGTATGAAGGCTGTGTTCAGATTTAGGTCTTACCTTATATAGTCAAATAAGGATTGTATCTCTGCCCAAGGAACATTTCATCTGAAGGGGGATTTCTACTTTTCCTTTCTCCTTTAGCTAAGGAACAATACAGTTATTTCATTCTGAAAAAATGTTCTCCCCATTATAAGCACACCAGTATACGTCAGCATCTTCTTGTGGTAGATGTATCAGTGTACAGAATATTACTAGCAGTAGCCCAATTTCTATAGATCAATTATACTGCTGACATTTCCTAAATAATCAACAGAGAAGACAAGACACGAGCTGCTATCACTCTCCTAGTGTGAAGACAGATGGGTAAAAAGTCTTTTTCAGATAATTCACAGAATTTTAGCAAGGCAGTTAAAATACATGAGAGGCCAGATAATTGTTTTCTTCATCTACATTTTGAATATCATTGTTTACAATACAAAGATGATTGGGTAGATATAGACAACTACATACAAAGAGTTACAGATACACACACACACATTTAACATGCCATTCAGCATATGTAATACCAACTTATATGGCTCATACGTTTTTATAAACACATACTTCTAAATGTAGATTTGTGTATTGGATACGTTATTAAGATGTGACAGTCAGCCGCCTATAACTCATTTTAAATTTATTTATCTTGTCTGTTTCTTCAGTTTTTCAGAAATCACTTACATGTTGAATGACTTTCTAGCATCCCTTATTTAGAAGGGTCAATACTAATCCAATTTTTGTGTCAACCTTACAGCACGAAGCACAGCAATTTCAATAATAAAATTAGTTATTATTCTGACATCTCTCCAAAGCGTGATGTTGGCCTGAGTTTGGAATGTCAATGAACTCAAAGCTAAGCACATGCTTAAGTAGTTCTCTGGATCACAGCCAATAAAACCAGCTGAGATGAGATTCATTAAAGGTGGACTTAGGAAGCATTAGCATGGAAGTTGTCACTGTAGCTTTTTAAGCAGCTTACATTGAGAGACTGGATACAAACAAAGAGAAGAGACGAGACACTAATAACTGACCCTGCTCATTGTGACAGGAAGCTGAGGACAGAAGAAGGATCTACCAAAAGCATTCCTCCAAAAAGCTGACTGTGTTCTTCAGAACATGTGCAAAAATAGGACTCCTACCGCCCTAACTAATGTAAAAAGGTGCCAAGCCAGATTTATGGGAAGTTCTGGGTATTGTGGACTGCAAATGTGTTTGCATCTGTCATTTATGTCCATATCAAGGGATCATAAAAACATTCACATGTTGACAGAAACAGACTTCAGAATTGCCTCAAAATACAAAACCAGGGTGCAGATGCACAGCTGGAGTGATGCAGCAGCATCCCCTACTAGCCAATATCAACAATTTTTTATATGCATGGTACAAAAATATCAACACGTTCTTTAAAGCGGTTTATCAGATTAATTAATGTCTGTTTGTATGCAGCATTATTTTAGTATTTTCAGTACAACAGATGCCAGCACTGCCCTTCGCCTGGATTCCTGCTTTGCACTGAGAGTTCCCATGTCCTTCCTGTTGTAAACTTACTGCACCACTGAAAAAATAAAAAATGGGGTGAAGGATATGTAAATAAAAAAACAGTGAGAACAGCAGCAAATTGGATTAACTAAACCCCATTCTTCCCATAAGATCTGTACTTTTCATAGGAAATGCAAGATCTTGATTCTTAAATTCTAATGCTAAAGACCTAGCAAACTACTGACTGCTAGTATATTTACTTTATAAGGATGAAAGACTGTCTGTCCCTCTGGGATTATGAGTCTGAGAAGCATTGCTATTTCAGACCTGGTGTTTAGGCCATTAATGATTCAATGCAGTCTTTTACTTCAGCAGCTGTAGCCCGGTCCCAAATGTCAGTTTTTCCCGTTTAGCCAGAGGATTTGATGTGATTAACATCTGAAATATATTCTTGGGCTGGTGTTAATTAACTTAGCTGATACATTACAACTTTGAAACTCTATTGGTCATGGAAGGCTGAACTATGGAGCTAACAAATTCTGAAGAATTTCAACCATAAACAAAACTGTTTAAAAAAAAGATATTAAAATTAAGAGAAAGATTTTTCTTTATCATACTTCATTAGGATCCCATCAGTACTTTGGTGTCTGGTAAAGAAGCCACAATTCTCCCACTAAACTTGTGTTAACTAGATAAAACAGGAAATATATGGTCTCAGTCTGAGTTTCAAATAGACATCCCAGCAAAGATATGCATCTTAGAAATGGCCCTTTATTTACCATGAGCTGGACCAAGTTCATCAATTCCATTCTGAAGTCCCCAAACCAAGACTTAAACTCTGCAGTTCACATTTTTTATTTGTATGAATCTTTTTTTTCCAAGTTTTGCCCTCATTAGTTTTCAGTCAGGATTGTCAGTTAATAGAACACAGGATGGCACAGAGCCTCAACTCATATAAAATTGCCCTGGTACTTGATAGCTCGCTCTTTGACGTCAGTGGAACCATGACAATTTCCATCAACTCCAATATACTTTTTTTTCTTCCTGTTATCCCCTTCCCTGAAGACATGAATCACTAGATACTGTCACTGCTGTCACATAGTGCCACATAGACAGAAGATAAGTAACTTAGAGAACTTCACATTTCAGGCTAACAGACAATATGGATTTGAAAAAACAGTTCAACTTCAATGACAAATGTTGAAACACTACTCGACCTTTGCACTGTAGTTTTCTTCTTTTCATGCTTGAGGATAAGCTTTAAATTCTGCTCATGCCTGCAGCTATTACTCAGCAGATATCAGCTGCTGAAGGACCTCTTCCCATGCCCTCTAATACTGTATGTTTGCTCTGTCACTTCTGGCACTAATGGAAGTATCATCCCTAAATACATTTCTATCATTAAGTATTAAGAAGAAAGATGTGTTGGCAGAGTTGTGTGTCTGGTAGGAAGATGTGCACAGGCTGACAGAACAAAAAAGAATATTTGAAAGATGTATTTACTGGCCCAAGGGAAGGACATTCCCATAGTGTGTGGAACATACACTGATAAACTATAATCTTTCTAAATGAAACAAAAAATTCATTCAATCAGAGCCACAAAACTAGGAACAAGGCACAGATTTTATCTGTAAGCAGACTTCCATTCTGTAAAGACTGTAAAAAGGATTTCATAGATTTTTATGAAATAAAAAATATAATTATTTCCTGCATTATTCATATATTTTTTTTTCTATACAGTAATTTGGTCCCTGCACATGAGAAAATACAACATATAGTCTTGAAGATCCTCAGCTCAAGCAGTGAGAGCTAAGGATAATATCTCTAGAAATTAAAAATAGAAAGAGAAGTCTACAATAAAGTACTGCTTCTTGCAGAATATCTTCCACTCTTCTAGGTATAAGTGGCTTTCATCTTTTCTACCTCACAGAGATGCATGGATTATTATTGTTACCAGCATCATACCAAGAAAGCACACCCAATTTTGTATGAGTACTTCATTCATAGGTAACTACATGGGTAATATTTGCTAATGTATTTTACAAAATTTTCTTTCAAACGGTCAGCATTAGTTAAAATACTATTTTTTAAAAGTCCTACTTCTTACCTTCAAAGCTGCGATACTTGTCATGTGTGCCAGCAATGCCCTTACAGCATTAAAATGGAAGACTTTTCAATTGTCTAGTTGAACAATAAATAGTAAGCTTGGGAGAGGTTTTTTTATCTTGCTTTGTTGCGGGTTGGGTTTTTTTAGTTTTTTTTTTTTGCTTGAGCAATCAAACTAATTAGTCAGCTTCTCCTTTTCACGCTGTCACTTTCTGGTCTGTTTCACTTCAGATTTTTTTCTCTTATTATTAACACAAAGCTTTATGATACGTTGTTCAGACAGTGCTGGTCAGGAATTTTCCATCAGAAACTTTCATTTAAAGAAAAGCTTCTACTCAGTTAAATGAAAACATCTGTAGCTACTCCTTACATCATATATCAAAAGATGAGCACTTTCAAAAAGACACCTTCTCCCACTGCAAATGTAAAGAATCAAAGAAAAACACACAAAAATAATTTTCGTTAGTTTTTTGGAGTCACTGGAGACAAAGTGAAAGGAGGTGGGAATGAGGAGAATGTGATTTTTAACCAATTCTGTTTGGGGTAACCCCACATGCAGTTCTCTCTGAATACTGAAAATACTTGGTGGAGACATCTTCACTGCCTTTTAGCAAAAAAAGTTTTATTTCTTAAAATGTAAATGTATGGCCGCCTAATATTTTTGTAAGATGGTTCTTCAAAACCCAGATCAAACCTTCCTGCATTTCAGGAAGCAGGCAACTGCAACTGAAGGGCTCCGTGATGGTTGTTTTGAGCTCAAGGATGGAGATACAGTAAGGTAACACTGATGTAACAGTCACAGTATTCAGTGGTGGAGCCAAAGTGACTTGTCAGCACTCTCAGAGCACATCACTGCTAATGCAGCAGGATGTCAGATACTTCTGAAGAGGATCTGAAGACCCACTTGAAGGACTTGATAGTAAAGCTTTCTATGAATGCGGACTTGTGCTTTTCTGTTTTTCCTTTTCTTTGAGAATTCATTGCATTAGTTTAAAATAGTTGGATTATCTCAGAAACCTTTGCTACAGTACCACGTAATCTTGAAGTATTCTGCCTCTCCAACCTCACAATTTGTCTACCAGCATCCCTGCTCTTCACACATCTGTAAAGACTGAAGTAGTCATGAGAAGTTTTCTTAGGGCTGAGACAGCTCCTCTGCTGTCCCTGTTAAGACATCACCAAGAGTAAGTATGGCAGCCCCTTTCAAGGAAACATCGCTGTAATTCTTATCTGCAATAGCCTGACACAGCAGCAGAGTTATATTTGAGCTCTGCATAGCTGACACTCCTTTTTTCCTTTTGTTGTAATTATTTTCAGTAAGAGCATTGCTACTGGCTGTGGTCGAGCCTCTACTCACAGATGACTGGAAGTAAGCTGATCCTATCAAAAGCAGGAATTCTCCGAATTCTCCAAGTATTACCACGTTCAGGGACCCTTATGCTGTCACATCACATCTGACAGTATGTTCACTCAACTAATAAGCCTTCTTGATTCATAACCTCAGAACATCTTCGACTTCAGTAAAACCTTTTACAGTTTCTCACAGCATTCTGCTATGGAAACTGTCAGCCTCTGGCCTGGACAGGCACACACTTTTCTTGGCAGAAAACTGGTTGGATGGGCAGGTCCAGAGAGTGGTGGTAAATGGAGTTAACTCCAGCTGGAGGCCAGTTACAAGTGGGGTTCCCCTTGCCTCAATGCTGGGTCCAGTCCTGTTCAATGTCATTATCAATGACCTGGATGAAGGCATCAAGTGCACCCTTAGCAAGTTTGCAGATGACACTAAGCTAGGAAAAGTCTGGCTAGAAAGCTGACCAGAGGAGAAGGACCTGGGGGTGTTGGTTGACAGCTGACTGAACATGAGCCAGCAGTGTGCCCAGGCGGCCAAGAAGGCCAATGGCATCTTGGCTTGTATCAGAAATGGCATGACCAGCAGGTCCAGGGAGGTTCTTCTCCCTCTGTACTCAGCACTGGTGAGACTGCTACCTGAATACTGTGTTCAATTCTGGGTCCCTCACCACAAGAAGGATGTTGAGGCTCTGGAGCATGTCCAGAGAAGAGTGACGAAGCTGGTGAGGGGCTGGAGAACAGGCCTTAAGAGGAGTGGCTGAGAGAGCTGGGGTTGTTTAGCCTGGAGAAGAGAAGGCTGAGGGGAGACCTTATTGCTTTCTACAACTACCTGCAAAGAGGTTGTAGAGAGGACGGTGCTGGCCTCTTTTCCCAAGTGACAGGGGACAGGACAAGACAGAATGGCCTCAAGCGCTGCCATGGGAGGTTCAGGCTTGACATCAGAAAAAAATTCTTCACCAAAAGGGTTATTAGGCACTGGAACAGGCTGCCCAGGGAGGTGGCTCAGTCACCTTCCCTGGAGTTGTTTAAAAGATGGGTGGATATGGTGCTGCGGGCATGGTTTAGTGATTGATAGGAATGGTTGGACTCAATTATACTGTGGGTCTTTTCCAACCTAGTGGTCCTGTGATTCTGTAACATGCTTAGATCTCAGATCAGTAATTATCATCTTCCTTCCAGGAAAAGTCTTGTTCCAGATACTGACAAACCTGTGAAACTGAAATAACACCAGACTTCTCACTCACTTCACACAGCTCATGGAGACAGCACTTCCTCATGCCACATTTCACAATTTAAAAGCCCCTATCCCAATTAAAAAACCAAATAATTCCACCAAATTCCATTATCTTCTTTAAAAAATTATGTGGGTTACAATACTACAATGTTTCTTCTCTAGTAGCTGTCTTTTTTTCCAACCCATCTTGCATTTCAAAGATATTGGTCATAAGAATAAAGAAGAAAATGAAGTTATTATGGATGTACTTGCTGATAAGACTGCATTGCACAAAGAGGAGTAGGATGCCTGTGTCAGCTAGCACTCTACCACTGACAGTTTGGGAGTTAACATGAGACAGCAATCATTTCCAGCAGGCAGCATGTGTGTTGCTAACCTATTTTGAAGTTTATAAAAAAGGAAAACAGTGTGCATGTGAGTTGCTCCATGCAAACTGGCCTTTCACCCAGAGAACAGTCTGATGAACAGTTAATTTATTAGTACAGTTACAGCCATAGAGAGTCTACTGAGTGATTCAGAATCACAGAATCACTAGGTTGGAAAAGACCCACTTTTGACCCACTCAGTGAATTGAGTCCAACCATTCCTATCAATCACTNCTGCATTGCACAAAGAGGAGTAGGATGCCTGTGTCAGCTAGCACTCTACCACTGACAGTTTGGGAGTTAACATGAGACAGCAATCATTTCCAGCAGGCAGCATGTGTGTTGCTAACCTATTTTGAAGTTTATAAAAAAGGAAAACAGTGTGCATGTGAGTTGCTCCATGCAAACTGGCCTTTCACCCAGAGAACAGTCTGATGAACAGTTAATTTATTAGTACAGTTACAGCCATAGAGAGTCTACTGAGTGATTCAGAATCACAGAATCACTAGGTTGGAAAAGACCCACTTTTGACCCACTCAGTGAATTGAGTCCAACCATTCCTATCAATCACTAAACCATACCCCTCAGTATCTCACGCAGTTTCACACACCGCATATCCTACAAGTTACAAAACACTTTCAGACACTACATAACAAAAATAGGATGCACAATGTTTAACAAAATATGTCTAAAATCATAGAATGATAGAGTAGTTTGGGTTGGAAGGGACCTTAAAGATCATCTAGGCCAATCCCCTGCCATGGTAAGGGACAACTTCCACTAGATCAGATTGCCCAAAGCCCCCATAGCCTTGAACATCTCCAGGGATGGGCATCCATGACTTCTCTGGGTAACCTGTTCTAGGACCTCATCACCCTCACAGTAAAAAATTTCTTCCTAATATCTATTGTAAATCTTCCCTGTTTCAGTTTAAAACCATTACCCTTTGTCCTACCACTACACTTCCAGATAAAGAGCCTCTGCACAGCTTTCCTGTAGGCCACCATTTAAGTACGGGAAGGCTGCTATAAGGTCTCCCTGGAGCCTTCTCTTCTCTAAGTTGAACAAGCCTAACTCTCTCAGCCTGTCCTTGTATGGGAGGTGTTCCAGCCCTCTGATAAGCTTCATGGTGTTTCTCTGGACTCGCTCTAACAGATCCTAATCCATGTCCTAATCTAATGTGCAGTTAGTACAGATCAGGCAAAATGATGAGTTTTGCCATTATCTAAGCCTGCACTAGCTGAGAATGGGGTCCGTAAGTTTGGCCAGATGCTGTGCATAGATTCCAGGTTATAATGAGAAAAATACTGTCTCTAGTACTTGTGATATACATCTAGAAAGTTATATAAGAACAGGATAGGAAACTCTAGGGAAATAAAGGACATCCTCCATTCCATAATATATTGCCTATAATATTGCACAGAGGGAATGCAGCCAGAAGTTTTGCATAAATAATGTCAATGAGTCAATTCAGGAATCCTGCAATAATGTATCATCCTAGAGGGATGATTTGTGCTCAAACACCTGCCTCCAGCTATGCCTTTTTTCCTATCTATTATTCCAATCCCTAGTTCACATAGTCTTATATCACTGGGAGGACACAAGTGGCATTTGACTTGCATCAAGAGATGACGGTTTTGTGGACAGGATCTACACCATAAATCTTTCATGCCCTTATAACTTTTCCTGCATTACCATCTATACTGCCGATGACTTTCATGGTAAATTAGGACTCCAACCTCCTTATCCAGAAACTATGAGGTCTCTTTTTAATCTATCTTCTTTGCTGTGAAATATACAATCTCTGAATTGTAAACCATCCAAGGCAAGCACTGTTTTCCTCTGTATTAACACAGCAGACTGAAAAGTCTCCTGCTGCTACCATAAATTATCTGACACTAACAAATAATGTATGTCTGCTTTTGTTTTTATCACTCTAAAACCACTAATAAGACGAAAAAAATGCACCTTGGGATGAATAAATTATGTGAATGAATGTCCAAATGAGGGAATGAGGGAGACAGAATGAGCCAATGAATGGTTACACACATTGGGGAGCTATGGACCAGAATGCAAAAAACTCCTAGTATCTCCTTTGTAGCACCAGAAGGGCTGATCTTACCACCTTGTTAATACCTGTTTTACATGTTATCATTGTTTACAGGCAAAATCTGATTCACATGCAGGTAGCACTGTGGAACCTGTAAGTCAGAAAGGAGACCAGAGATTCTAAATTGATTGACAATGAATAAATCACAATTAATTTTGTTCATAAGAATGAACTTAAGGTGAAAGAAAACATCTCTTGCCACTGATATAAGAAACAGCAATAAGGCTTACAGTACTTCAAGAACAGAAATATTCTTTGCAGTCAGCTGGTGGGTGGCCAGCGCCCCACAAATGACAGTGGTGTGGGCTTGTCTCTGTTAAATCAAAGAGAAAGTTTTCACCTGCTACCACGGATTTCTAGTCAGAGAAAGAAGTAAAGCATTCATAGAGGCAGATGAACAGAGAAACCCCAGGCTGCTGCACTTTTCAGGGCCTCAGACAAAAAGCCACATACCACAGAGCACAGCATGGATCCTCACACGAAACCAAGATGTTTTGCAAAAGAAAAGAGCAGAGGACTTCTCCCTCTCCTACTATGGAATGAGTCACAGGAATATCATCTGTCAACACCTTAATGAGAACGATGCCTCCAACTGTGGAGTGAGTGCAAAATTGCATACCAGCAATGACCCCTGAAGGGAAACCCCACCTTTGCACTCCTGCTTATAATGCTAATAGCACATAAGCAGCCAAGCCACAGGGCAGACTAGCTTTTGTCCAGCATTAACTACTGTGCTGTCCACCACAAAGTCATTTGTCACCAACATACTTTCAGCATTGGTGAAACAGCTGCAAAAATATAATTAGTTCTTCCATCTCTGTCCCACTGGGTACCAGTCACTGCTTCAGTGGTCTCCTTGGACATGTTTCTGTCCTCTACTGGCCAGAGGTCAAGTTTTCCAGAAGCTAGTTGCCTGTATAAATTACAGTACACATATTTTACATCTCATTGTAATGCTTTCTTTTGCCAGCATTCACTCCTTTGCAAATGTTCCATTTCCGAGCCATTTTTGTGCAAGCCCCAGGAGAAGTCATCAGACAAACATGCTGAAAATTTATCCACAGGCATCATTAACACACATCTGGCTGATGAAGACATACAGCTTATATAAACTGCAATTTGGAATGCCTCCTTGTCCAAACAGCTAGTCACACAAGATGCCATTTTCTCAGGAAAAACATGACCAGGGAAATATCTGAATGTCCAGTACAAGAAGTCAGACTGTCCACGTTATTTTGGGACAAGAAGAAAAACTTGGTACTGTTGTGTTTGAATAATTTTCAGTGCCAGCATTTGGAGCATGAATAGTGCAGGAGGCTGCAGAAGAGGTGGTGGGCAGGTGATGTGATAGGTCTGCCTGCATGCCTGGGTCTAAAGTCACAGTGGTGAGATTGTATCGGGACTCCACAACGTCTCTTTGGAGAAAGTCTGAGGACTTCCTGTTATTTCCTTCTTTGCTCTTCTGTCACAGCTAGGGTGAAAGTACAGACCAGTGGGTTTAACTGCCCATCAGGCACAATATGGGGATGTTTCAACAATCTTTATGCCAGAAAGCAGTGAAAGCAAAACCAGTTCTTTAGCATTTAAAGGAACATGAAATGGGGCAAGGGCAATATTTCTGAGCTGAGGATCAAAAAGCAAACTTTAGAGTAACAGGGAATTTATTGTATAACACACCTCTCAAGACATGGGTGTGCAGGACCCATTGCAAAATGAGAACCAAAAAGGTTTATCATGCGTTAAGTTTCCCAAACGCACACCAAACCACTGCACTTTGCCTGACTTCCCTACCTTCTGTTAATGCTTGTGAAGTTTACTGTGTTTTCATATTATAGGAAACGGATATGACCATTTATGGAGGCAATGCAGGTCCTGATAACACCTATACTCTAAGAGGATACTCATTAGAGTGCAGTTTGGATTAGTCTATGACAAATGGCAGGACTCTACTTCCACACACTTCCTTTGCTTTCTTTCATTAAACTGTCTTTATCTTGACCCACAAATTTTTCATCTTATTTTCTCCTCCCATCCTGCGGAGGAGAAAGCCAGAGAGAGCAACTGGGTGGGCACCTGGCAGACAACCCACCACACAAGGCCATTCTGAAACTAGAGTTTAATGGATCCATTTTTCTGAGTGCTCTGGGAACACGGAGAGGCTTGGCTATGGTAAATAACTTAAGTTGGTTACTATCTGTAAGAAATCCAGTAGCCATGATACTTATCCTTCTTTGCATCACAGCAGAAGGTCCCAATAACACATCGCAAGTACAGACAAATTTGCTTAGGGATATAGAGGGTGCAGGAGAAAAGACATAACCAGGGAGACTGAACTCCTTCCATTTTGACTTCTTGCTGTCCTCCTACCACCTTCGGAACCAAAGGACTGTGTAACAGAATCATTTAATGGCAGAGAGGTTATAACTTCTCAGCAGGCAGTGTCCCCTCCATCCAGAAAACAGCTGTATCCAGCCTCATGCCCTTTGCTCTGATGCTTTGGGCTCTGTTCCGATCTAATCCATCTCACCTAGCACTACCGTGGATGAGCCTGCTTCCCTCTAAATGGCTGCCTTTATAGTTCATGAAAATATTTGCCTGGGTGGGGAAAAACACTGTCACAAAAAAATCCACACACACAGAGAAAACCCCAAACCCACAATCAGCCTCACCTAATCACAGTCCACAACTGTTTCTTTTGGCCTATAAATGTAATCTCCGCTGAATTAAATTCCACCCAACTCAACTGTCTGTTTGCCACACACTAAAAAAGTTATGTGCTCTGCCGTTAGCTATCACAGCTTGCTAACAGTAAAATCATGCCTTCTCTGTTTATTGTTGGCAAAGCTTCCACAAAGCCCCACTATTTCTCCCTGAATCCACACATAAACACTGAATGGGACAGGACTGAGAACAAAAGTCCTTTCCTGGCTAACACATTTCCCCTACACCCATCTGTCACCCTCATAGCAGTATGCAAGCACTGCTGCTAAGTAACAGAGCAAGGAGAGCTGGGAGGGAGTACACTCCTCTTTATTAAAGAAAAACAGAACAATCCAGGAATTCCACAAGTTCTGTTTAATTTTACATAGAATGGTTTCTTTTGTCTTACAAGCATATTGACCAATTTACAGAAAATTATTAAGACAAAAGCAACAACTATCCTCTTCCCTCACTACTGAGGACTGTTCTGGACAGAGCATAGCCACACCATCTTTATACCCAGAATTTCTCAGGGTATATGAGTGAGAACCTATTAGAATATAAAAAAAAATCATGAACTCTTATTGTTGTGAAAAAGATAATCACTGAAGTAGTCACTCTAAAATTATAATTTCAGATTTGGGTTAAAGTTGATTGGACTAGAATATTATGTGTTGACATATGCTCCTTGTTACTGCTTTGGTAGCTTCTCTATAAGCCAACAACAAAGGCTGCAGCATCCTAAGACACTGGTTGAACTGATGCCATAGAAATTGAAATGGATGTGAAATATGAACTGTCTGATTTGGACACCTTCCAGATGAAAGTACTTGGCCCAAACTGAAGTCAGGCAATGGCTGCTTAACAGATTACTTTTATAAAGCAAAATATATATTCATCTGTTTCTCATTCAACCAAGAAAACATTCCTTATCTAAAAGGAGACTCCTTTGTCAAGGAGTGAAAATCAGAGTTTGATGGTGGCTCAACCGATTGGCAGTGAAGAACACTAGGCCTCCTAGCAACATTCTTCTGCACCCTTCGCATGCAGGCTTGGCTCTGTATTGCAACTGCCTACTGTACATGACAGTCATATACTTCAGGATATGACTGTACATGGATTGCGTCTGGCAGCCCTGAATAGTAGGTGGTCTGAATTGCTCATTACTCTTACGCTATCAGATTTCAGGCAGCAAGTTAGGCAGTGTGAACAGAACTCCTGGGCGTGCAATCAGAAGAGGACAACATTATCCTTTGTGCTCAACTCTTGAACAGCTTTTGCACCATTTCCTTAATTTATAATGAGCTGCGAGGTAAGCCCTCACACAAACACTTAGAAATTCTTTGAGGGGTGCTCTTCCCAAGCATTGTCTAGCCAGACATCATGGAATATCTTTTTGATGTCTGAAAATACCCCCCTTCTTTATGAACAATTTTTCCCTATCCATGTAAGAAACCATTTTTATAGCTTTTATGACAAGATATTTGTTAAAATACTTTGGAATCATTTACATTGTGCCTTGGCTAAAGCAGTGTGCTATAGAGAATTTAGCCAGGCAGCAAAAACCTTCAATTTAGGGAAGGGGACGGCGTTTCCCCTCATTAATTTGTTCCTGCAGTAAAAAATGTTTTCTGCAGCAAAATGCCTCTCACAGCAAGTTTGTACAGTTCTGTCCCTGAATGTTCCTTAACTGCTTTTTCCTTTCTTTAATGAAGGCTGTATATCACACGTCAAACTTGTGATCTATTTTTACAGCAGTACAAATGCAATGCATTTCACACAAAAGATCATTCATAACATCAGTTTGAATACAGCGCAACTACTTTAAGACTGTACTTCTTCGGAATTTGTAAGAAACTGCAGGTATATAAATGCTCTCTTCTGCACTTTCAGGTGCTTATAGTCAAAATCACTCATAGTCCTGAGTATGACATCAACTGCAAAAAAAAAAAAGACTTTGTCATTTACTGATTTTTGCATATTATTTTTTTTCCATTATACAGACAGATAGCAAGCAGTAACAAAAAGTACACACAATTCATATCTATCAGCCCTCACAGACCTTCCTTTGTTTCTTTCTGAAGGTGCTTCTTCTTCCTCACACGGGTCTCGCCTGCACTTCCAAACTGTACTAATTCCACTGTTTGGTGGAGTACAAGTACAATAGGTGGACAACACAGAAATGCTTTATACACACACAAATACTGTGATACAGAAGCATAAGGCTTTTCTGTATTAGCAAAAATGCATCTATGCAAGGAGTAGTAGTACACTTATAAAGGTATAAAGTCAATAATTGTTCCTATGTATAGCCACATATATATAACTCACAAAACAGATATTCAGAAATTTGTCAACATGACATGCCAAAACTGCTATGTCCAAATCCTCACCTTCATAGTGATTGACAGGAATGGTTGGACTTGATGACCCAGTGGATCTTTTCCAACCTAGCAATTCTGTGTTTACAGGAGTGGCATGACTTCACGCAACATCATATAATCACAGTGGTTAGGGTTGGGACACTTAAAAGATCACCTAGGTCAAGTGCCTGACTTGATGACCCAGTGGATCTTTTCCAACCTAGCAATTCTGTGTTTACAGGAGTGGCATGACTTCACGCAACATCATATAATCACACTGGTTAGGGCTGGAAGGGACACTTAAAAGATCACCTAGGTCAAGTGCCTACCACGGGCAGGGACATCTTCCACTCCATCAAGTTGGTCAGAGCCCCATTCAACCTCACTTTGAATGCCTCCCAGGTCAGGGCATCTACCTCTCCATGCAACCTGTTCCACTGTTTGAACACTGATGTTTCTTC